>JAOEHV020149521.1:0-14185 GCA_025447995.2 Isaurus tuberculatus | reverse complement strand
CCTACCCTCGGTAAAACCTGGTAGTCATTCTTTAAGGATTTGTTTACACGTTATCTACCTTGAACCCACTGCAGTACCTCCTGCTCTCGGTAAACGCGAGTGACCGAACGCAGTACCATTTCATATATGCACTACGTTTGTTAGAAATTAAGATTGTAAAGTCTCAGTTTCAAATAGTACATGTAAAAAAGATGAAGGTAATAAAAATATGATGAAACTTCACGCACACACATGACACAACCGCTGTTAAGGCGCCAGTCTTTAGATTAACTGAGGAGAAGGTACTGCCATTTTTTTAAAAACCCGGTGTAAAACGTAATTTGTGGTTTTAAAAAAGACACATTTTTCAAAAATAACGCGAAAACGAAAAGTGATAGATTTATATTGCGTTTTTTCCATATGGATGTGCTCAAAGGCGCATTACAATAATCATTTTACCCTCAGCGGACCGAAAGCACATATAGGCGCATCTGGCAGCCGCTCGTATGCTGGTAGTCATTATCTACCTCGGAAGGATGGAAAGCTGAGTGAGCTTTAGCGGGAAAGAAGGTCAACCGAACGTTCAATCCTCGACCAGGGCGGGGATTGAACTTGGGACTTTAGGGTAGGGAGGCAGAGATCTTACCATTGCGCCAACCCCTGCACTTAATGGGACGCTAAGACAGGAAAAAGAACGGAATTTGGAAAATTGCTTGCATTTTTTGGATAGTCCTGGCTGGTAGGATGGAGGAAGGTGTCAATTTCTCTACTACGGTAGCATAGGGTGGGGGTGTTTTATGTACTTCCTTGCTGAAGTTTTAAAAAATGCTTTGCAAGTTTGGGGGCTATTTTGCATTAAAACGGTCTTAGAATAACAGCACAAAGAACTAACTACGCGCAGCCAGGTTTGAAATGTTGAAGTAAAAAACAAACGGACGATTTTCAACAAATTAATTATATTCTCAACAGGGTATGCCTGGTGAAGATGGACCTCCAGGTTCGAAGGGGGCTCGAGGAGATCTAGTAAGTGATTGATCCTGTTGCTCCTGATACTGAAAATTAGGCTCTTTTGAAACGAGCTAGAAACTTGGACAACGTTTTGAGCGCAAAGGCACTTGGGATCTTTACTAGGGAAAGGCGCCTCGCCATATATAGTAACATATATATGCGTTATTGAACAAGCGTGAGGTCAAGATGGCTGGATATTGGTCAAGTTCTTTTTTGCGTTATTATATTCCAAGACGAAGTCGAGGTCTATGAAAATGCGAAAAAAGAACGAGGCCAATATTCAGCCATCTTGACCAAACAAGCTTGTTCAATAAAGGATTTATTATATGGCCAAAGAATTTCACTTTACTACTGAAAATCCCAAGCGGGCAAGATGGGCCTATCTTGCCCGCTCGTGTAACCAATCAGAACACAGAATTCGCTTCATCTTGCCCGCTCAGCGAGCCTGCCATATAATAAATACAAATATCGAGATGCCGAAGTATAACTGTGGCATTCAAGGTTTTTTTTAATAGTCTTGGAAACAGGTGAGCTGATATGAAACTCTTATACTATCACTACTATTACTATTTTCTAGTTTATTGTGAATATTAAAGTGTATGTGACATATTTTTTTTCTTTTTTTGTTTTGTTTAATCATGTACTTAAAAAAGGAATATTGGTTTGAAACTGACCAGAAAAAAATATTTCGCTGATTTTTAGTCGCCGAAAGATGCTAAATTTCACTTCAAAATTTATTCAGGGACTGGGCAAGATTTGGGGTCGTGACGTCACTTGGTTTGAAACAAATCTTGAAAAACTATTACACCCCTTATGAGACTAGAACCCTTAAAACTTTGGTCATTTTGCGCATCGCCTCTACAGTTTAATTGTTTCCCATCTGCGATTCACAGTTTTAAGCTATTTTTCTGTTTATCAAACCAACTGACGTCACTGTCCGCGCGATTTTGGGACAATTTGCAAGCCAGAATTCCGCAATTTTTCAATTAAGAAAAAAGAGGGTTTAAGATTTTTTTTGGAACTAAAAATTTGATAACCTTTTCTTTAACACTGTGTACAAATAAAATAATAAAGATAACAAAATATGTCATTTACATTTACAACAATATATCCCTTTATGTGAAACAGGCTGTAATGGGAATCATTCTAGAAAATCTGAAATTCCCCGACGATTGCAAAGTAGCTGTAACGATAATTCCGCGACAGCTTAACTACGACAGGAAAAAAGTTCTGTTGTTGGTCAGCGGAAAACGGTTTAAGTTATTTGACATACCTTTAATTTGAAGGAGTAAGGGCCTTTCGTTTCCTAGAGTTACGGATGGTGAAGATATAGCTTTTGCTTCTTTGATGCGAGTTGTAATCCAGGTTCTTTGAAGGTTTGTTTTTATTTTGTCACTGGTAGTGATTCCCAAACGGCAAAAAAGAAAAAAGGAAAAAAAAAAAACAGAAAAATAACAAAACAATACTGAGAAAAAGAATGAGATGGAAAAAAATTGATAAAAAACTATAAAACAAAGTAAACAGTAAAGTGAAAATAACAAAATAATAGTAACAATAGCAATAGTAAAAATAACGATAGAATAAAAACACCAACATAATAAATTAATAATAATAACTATAATAACCCGCCAACAATAATAACTACAATAAAAATATTAACACTGAATTTCGATAAAAGTAGAGAAGTGAAGTCGCTTGGAATCATTTTCCAGAGGATGTCAAACGTAAAGATTTAGAAGAATAGTTAATTATGTCCACTTTCCAAGGATCGAACCTTTTTCAAAGCGATTCTAATAGTGTTTTCATAACAATTACTTTCTTTTTTTAGGGACCCCAAGGACCTCCTGGTCCGGACGGTGATCGAGGGCGCCCTGGAAAAGATGTAAGTTAGCCGGTTTGTTGCAACATTTTCAATTTTACAGTTGAACGATTTTTCCTCTATATTTATAAAAGACACGAAAAGTTGAAACAATCAAAATGAGGGTAAAATTTACTCTAACCTTATTTCACAAATCATAGACTTTGTTTAATTCCGTGTTCTTTACAAAATAAAAACAATAGATAATGGGAATCCAGGAAGGAATCCTTCAGATTAAAACACGTGTTTTTCTTCTTTCTATTGACGTAATTCACTAGGATGCATATAAAACGGCCAGCTAGGAAGATAACTCACCTGTACATGCCTTTCAATTGACCTTTTGCGTGATGGCTTCAATTTACTAGATCTACCAGAAGGCTTTAGGAAATTTTCTTTATTATTCAAATTTTTTCCCTCACGAGAATTGAAGATCAATTGCCACTAATGATTTGACAAAGGAAAGCAGGCAAAGAATTCTGGTAGTTGTTGTATGTGACGGTATCATGTAAAGAATCAATTGTCCAAGGTAGATCTAAAAAAGTCATACAACCTAGAACTCAAAGCATATCCCATTTTTCCATAAATATCCCAAAGCACTTCTTCTCGTTCTTGGATAAATTAAAAAAAAAGCCGACTAAGCCAAATTCCTGAAGAATGGCAGATCGCAACATAAAACAAAAAAATATTTTATGCAACTGCTGAGCTCTAAGACATTTACTATTTTTTGAAAAATTTTTTTGATAAAAAACAAATATTTCAATCCCACTCCAATATTCGCGCGCTCATGGAACAGATATCGGCTTTTTTAATCTTCACCATCGTCTGCGTTCGACATAATCACGACCATCATCTTTTGTTATCACCCTTCCCGCCATCAGTATCTTCATCGTCATCGTTTCATTAACATTATTGTTTATTAACTACGTTACATTGATATAATAGTGTCATTTTTCCAAGCTTTCAAATCTGAACTTTTATTTTTTGAAACGCCATCACAATACCTGTAATGAAAAATGTGGTTTCAACAATATAAATAAAACGGAAAGCAAATATTTTGCACTTTCAATGATATCAATCCTAATACAATTTTAAATTATGTCTTTTGTAAATAACTTTTTCTTTTAATTAGTTTTTTAATTATAAGAATTAGGATTAAAGATATAAAATGTTTCGACCAACATAAATCCAGCAAAATCCCTTATTCCTGCTCCACGTTTTGTGAGTTGTAAACATTAACCTTTAGTAAATATTTAAAGCGTATATCCTTTAGTAAAACTCGCCATAATTTTAGGGACCCTCTTCAAGAATTGTTTCTACATCTACGAACTCATCACTCTCGTTTGAATAACTAGTCGGTTGCACGTCGAAATGTGATTCAAGAATTTGGTACCTCGAATGGCCGCTAACAACCGGCATTTCTTCTTGCAATTCCCACATCAAAAAGCGCTCGTTTGTCCACGAAACCAAAGTAGTTGAGCAGTTATTCCCAAATCCGTTATCAAATGCATCATTGGTGATAAAAGCATCATTTGTGAAGCTGTTATTCCACTGACCTAAATTCCAATCTCTCTCATCTTCAAACAACAACAGTTCATCTCTGTTTGTCGTAGACGTCTTCTGTAATTGTAATTCTCTCTCCAGCTGTTGGTTTTCGTACCGCAGGCGTTGGATGTTACGAAAGTGTGCGAAATTCGCTTGCCTCAAATGCTGGATATATTCGGTCGCGTTTCGTAGAATTTCTGACCTTGAAGATTTATCTTTTCCTCTAAAAACGACGGGCACTGAATCTCGCAAGTTTTCGAAACTTTGTCGAATTCGTTGCCTTCGTCGTTTTTCTAGTGCATTATGGTGCGCTCTCTCACCACAGTTTTTGTTTCGGTTTTTGCATTTGTTTTTTACTTTTCCATTCGTCTTTGAGTTGAATGGAAGCCTCTGAAAATTCGGAGAATTTCGGACTTCCATTTTAAACACCACCGGACATAATGCGTGTTTCAAAAGAATGACTTAGTAGGCTTGTTACCAGCTTGAATTCCAACGCACTGAGAAAACAATTACCAATTTTTCTTCTTAGCAAGCTCCTGTAATACGCGTTTGTTTCAAAGCCAAAATTGTAACAGTAATTAGTTTAAAACAATAGTGAATTACAAAGACGCAGTCGAAATTATTATATTTGAAAACTACCGGCAACATTCACATTAGTAACAAAAAAAAAGTATTTTAAATTATTTCAGATAAGTCGTGCACGTTGGAATGATGTTGGGTAATTTTGCTTATTGTTACGTTTTAACGGTAACTGCTTTTGCTTGCGTATTGAATGGGAAGGTTTGTTTAACTCCTGGCTTCTCTTTCGGTTTTTGTGAAAATAAAAAGGTTTTTGCAAAAGAAAAACATTGTTTCTTGAAATGATTTTCTACTAGGTTATGATAGAAAGCAGCTTCGGTCAATTGAGTTTTAGTTTCAGGCACAGTGAAAACTTCGTCTCGTTGATTCAATTTGAGTATATCAGCTTGCTTAACTCCACTGAGTATTCCCTCTTCATCTCTCAAAATGTATGTGTGCGACAAAAATATTGAAAAATAAATTTATTAAGACATTGAGTGTTTTTGAAATGCAACTTACCGAAAAATGTGCATATACTTAAGAGCAATCTAAATAATATAATTTGTTTTCATTGTGTTAACATTTATCATTATTTTCTTAATACTTTGGCTGAGAATTTTATTATTATCGTGTCTAGATGAGAATTATATCTGGGCTTCGCGAGCAGGGTTTAGAACCTTCTTAGATGACATAGTAGTTTCGTCTCTTCTTAAAAAAGGCTGAAGCCACAAAAATATCAAAACAACCTTTTAAGTCATGTTTCGGCATGTATAAGGCAATCTCCACAGTTGACAGTTGAAAGTATAAACACTTGGGAAAAAATTGTTGAGGTGTTGTACTTGTATAATCGATTTGGAAGCTAGGTGTCTGATGTGAAAGCCTCCATAATCTTAAATTCCAAAAGCATTTTAGCAGAATCTAAAATAGTGAAGTAGAGAAGCGTGTACTGTTCTTTGTTTCCTAACACCTATCATACTCTGGTATTTTTAAAAATCAATTCCCTTTTAACTACGTTTAAAGTTAATCACTTTTTAAACAACCAAGTCTTGCTTTTATTAAGTTTATGCTTTTATCTCACGTCACATATACAAGTAACCAAGTCTTCGTCGACAATGAGGTATTTGTTATGTGGCCATTTGGGTGAACTGTACCCCTCTTTTGTTAGTCATTTAAGTAAATGATTTTGGGTCTCCTGTGCTAGTTGGAATACATGCACAATGCGCCAGACTTCAGATCTCTTTTGGCGCTTCCTTTTTTTTCTAAAACCGAAACTTGTCAGAATAATAGGTCAGACCTATGGCAACCTGCTAGTTCGTTTTTTTTCCAGCGTGTGCAATTTTAGGACTCAGCCTATCGTACTGTATTTTGGTAGAAGATCTGGTTTTAACACTGAGCTTTCAGGCTAAATTTAATTTAAAGAGCGTCTGCGAAAATTGATTCTGCTTAACATCGAAATAGCGAAAAAATTGATTTTGCTTAACATCGAAATAGCGAAATACTTTTAAGTTTTGAGAGTAGGTCATTTGTATACTTCGTAGTGATGGTTTATTAGCATGAATTTTTATCAACAATTGTTTTTTTTTTCGAAATGGTCAATTGGCCCTTCAGTTTCCCTGTCGACTTGCTAAATATTGAAGTTAAACTTATAAAAGTTTCAATAATAATAGTAGTTGCATTTGTAGAACTACGTAGTAATAGTATAAGGGACAGTTTTCTAAATTTGTAAGTTTTACACCGTAGAAGAAAGAAAACAAGTTGACGTTTCGGACTGTAGTCCGTCGGAGTGAAGTCGGAGTGACGTTTCCTTCGTCGGAAGGACTACAGTCCGAAACGTCCGCTTTTTTTCTTTCTTCTACGGTGTAAACTTACAAATTTATCAAACTGTTTCTTTGGAAAAATCGACGCAGTATCCCATAGTATAAGGGACTTTACTAATCTGCGATTATTACTATAGTTACCTAACAATCACACAAAGAAAATTAGCATTTTTTTTCATTATGTAAGGAGTATCTGTATAAGGTTGCGTCAAGTAAAGAAATCAGAAATGTTTACCGTATTTTTTATTAGGGATCGGAGGGTGACGAAGGTGTACAGGGCCCCCCTGGACCGCCAGGACAAAAGGTAAGAAATATCTGTGTTCTGGGCGTGTATTTGCCAAATTGCACTGCTCCCAGCGTATTCACGTGTCTTAGGAAAATGACACAATCAATAAGAGGAAATTCGTTGAAACAATTACGTTTTTATGCCCTTTTTTATATTAAAAAATCGGCAATATTTGTCCTACACACTTCAAATTTTGGAATCGTGTGTTTGAAACGCTATATTTTCCAAAGGTGCAAAAAAAAAAAAAAAAAAAATTCGTGTCATAGGCGCTCTAAAATTTTTTACTAAATATAGAGAGAATATAATCAGAAGATGCAATTCTATTGCAGCAAGAAACTTTCGTGCTTTTTGGTGGCTGTTTTACTTTTTCTAAAATTCAGTTTTTAATAATTCTCCTTAGAATCAATTTAAAGTGTCTATCACACCAAAATGGGTTTTTACTGATTTGGATAGAGCGAAGAAAGTCAGTTAATTAGTTTTTAATTAGATTTTGCTTTTGACAAAGGTTGCACCTATGGGGGAATGGAAACTAGGAACATCTTTACTGCTGTTTGTTTGAATATTTGGTTATTAGAGCTTCCTGCAGACAAAATGTTTAACAAGAGATTGCAATAGCACATCTAATAGGTATATTTTAATAGAAAAACGCGAGGGCCTATTTGTTGCCGTTCATAAAGGACGTCACACTTTTTTGGGCACAACTTTAGGAGCCCCGCACCCCCTGTCACATTGTACCACACATTTCAAACAACCCCCACAAAAAGGACGTCACACTATTAAAAAGACCCCTCCCCCCTCCTCTCACTCTGTTATCACACTGATTAGGGTAACTTTTAACTGTGATATAAACTATATTGATTAAGAATAACTTACACATGTACAATGTAATCATGCCCTAGAGCGAACGACCTACACTACAGGTCTGTTGTAGTAACTAGGTACAAAAAACATAAATAGTATCTGTAATCTCTGATGACTTATAAATAAGTAATAACAGGAACATCATACATATCTCACAAGCACCCCTTGATTACCATCACTCATCACTTGAGCAAAAGAACATTGAAACAGAGTATCATAATTTCATGTTGTAAGCGAAATGTGTTGTGTCACACAACTCCAAACACCCCCCCCTTTCATTTTCTAGATGTGTCACACAGTTACACAGACCCCCCCTCCATCCTCCGGAGTTGTGACGTCTTTTATGAACAGCCCCTTTCTTTGTGTGTTTTTTGTTGTTGATCGGTTCCTAGTTCCCATGCTCTTTGCTAGTAGGCAAGGCACGCGACTTTTTTCAAAACTAGCCAAATTTGAATGTTTGAGCCGTTATAACTCCGAAACTAAAAGTCTAAAGCAAAATCTAATCAAGAACTTATTGACCAACTTTTTTTGCTCTATTCGAATCAGTAAAAACCCATTTTGGTGAGATAGGCACTTTAAGGTCTTAACCATATACTTCAAAAGAGCGTTGCCGAAGGTTACCCCTGAAACGCGCAAGCGGATTTTGTGACTCTTTTCGCTATGCAGTTACTGTCAATATGCTTTGGTTATTTACTCAACACGCTAACAAGAGCAATTAACAGAAAAAAATTTACCCACTTATTTTTCAGGGAGACCGCGGCCGACGCGGCAACTTTGGAATGCCGGGAACAAAAGGGCCAAAGGTAGGTAATATTATTGCAATAAAAAGAAACTTTCAAGCCGTGACTGTTACTGCAATATTCCGTGTTTGTAATATTTTTCTCTTCTGCGTATCAAGGGTTCAATAGGAATGCAAGGGCAAAAGGGAGAGAAAGGATTTGCAGGAGAGAAGGTAACTATTAAACATAAACTAACAACATTGGGACAATGCAGGAAGTCTCATTAGTAATGAATAGCTACCTGTACTGCTTCCTTCCAGTCCTTCCAAAGAAACAACTTTGTCATCTTCCTCTCCTTCCCCCTTCAGATTTCCATGTTAATGCTACTCTCACGTTGCTGATGGGATCTCTTCTTAAGACGCAACCAATACATCTCCAGAGTCTTTCACGAATGATCTCACTCACTGAGTTGGTGTTGGTGAGGTGATATAACTTTTCATTTAAGAACTTCATAGGCCATCTAATTCTCATGATCTTCTTCAAACACATGCGATGGAATATGTCAAGTTTTAGCTCATCACTATCAGTCATCCGCCATAGCTCTGCTCCATAAGTAGGATTGGTAATTAGTTGCTTTGGAATATGCGAAGCTTCATCTTTCCTCTGTAAGATTTTACAAGAAGGAGTTTCTAGCCTTTGAAAGTATTCTTCTGCACCTTCATAGTAATGATTATAAGGATAAGAAAGGATGGATAAGGACGTTAAACCGTGGGTCCAGTGTCTCGACAGTCTATCGGGAGACTTAAAAGAACCCACGCACTTATCGAAAAGAGCAGGGTAGTGATCCCTGTGTTGTGGTCTGTCTCTTCTTTCGCTGAGGGCATTTCTTGGTTATTCAAATATATGTGAGCCGCTGTAGCGGACTTTCTTAGACCCTCAACTGTTTGTGCCTTGTATTTCCTTGTAAAGCGCTTAGAGATTAATAATAAGCGCTATATAAATATGTATTATTATTATTATTATTATTATTATTATTATTATTATTATTATTATTATTATTATTGTAGTAATGGTTGTGGTTATGGTCAAAAGTGCAATTGTGCTTTTGGTTTTATTTATGATTATTTTTTAGTGGTTATGATCATTCCTTTGTTATTGCTGTGATTGTGATAATGACTAAAGTTGTTACTGCTGTAATGGATTTGCTTCGTTTTATGCTTGTGGTTACAACTAAAGTATTTCTACTAAAATCAGGGTATGGTTGGAAATCCAGGAGAACCGGGCATTACCGGAGAGCCTGTAAGTACCATACACTCAAGGTTTATTATGTAGAAAGAGTGACGTTCGAAAGCTAACAAAAGCATAGATATTCCCAAAAGATCAAATTGGATGGGCCTGTTAAAGAAGTGTTAATAGTTGTTTATAGGCATCAGGTCTCATTCAATTGCCAACCACCTAAAATTGATGAATTCTTGCTAATCCTGTGGATATTATTTTGATAGTTAGTCAACTTTGGCAGTTGATACATTGCGAAAATTTTTTTAAGAATAAACCATTTTATGATTTTCCTCAATAGTTGATTTAAGGAGCCTAATCGCACTTTTGCGTGATGCTTCAGCAGCGAAATTTGTTGAATTAATGTGATTTTCAATGTAAAAGATTTGTTCTCTTCCCATGGTTAATTTAAACCTGTCACTAAATATGATAAAGACAAATTGCCATATGTTGAGATGCCTACTACTGCAAAAGTTTATCTTACTGCCTTAAAACTTGTAGGGCCGTCAAGGAAATCAAGGAAATACGGGACCAGATGGTCAACCAGGAATCAGGGTAGAGCATTACTTACTGTTAAATTCTTTTAAACTTTAGACTCTGTAAAAAATTTTCAGATGACCAAATTAATTTTTAAGCCTCACCATTTTTTACCAAAATTTCAGAATATGGAGAGTAACAGCGTTCCGAACTAGGGGTTACGACTTCAAACTGAGTTTTTCCGGAAACAAAATTTTTGACATCCAAAATTCATGACTATAAACAGTAATTCAAAATTAAGTCGCACAAAAAAACAGCATTTAACAAAAAGTATAATTAGTTATTATCTTTTGCGATTCTTGCTGGCTCTTAAAAGAACCATTTGTTCGGTGTTTGAATCTGCTTATTCGTGCCCAGTCTCCTCTTTGGAGTCGGTTTCAAACTCGTTTTCAAGCTCTTCGTCGCATTCAGTGTTGGGTGAAAACAAATGTTTAAACTTTTTTTTTGAAATTATGTCATTTTGTTGTGTGTTTATTACGCAATGTTTATTACTAAAAGAAGGGGTGCGGCTTAAAACTGAGTTTTTCCGAAACAAACCGTTCATGAAGCCGCTGTGCTATCTTTGTCAGAACTGGGGGTGCGGCTTAATAGTGAGTGTACCTTAAAAGTGAATAACTAAGGTAACTAATCTAAAGTTACAGTAATTGCTGCCGAGCGAAGCGAGGCAGGTAATATTTTTGTGGGGTCGGAAAGTTCCATTTGATTGTGCGATACTTTGTCCGGATCCCTGACTTTCTTTCGTCTGATATCCCATTTTTCTTCTCTTTCAATTACTTGTCCCGATCTATTAAAATTACTTGACTTATTGGTTATTTTTTTTGTTTTATTCCTGACGTATATGAGAATGTGGGCTGAGAAGATGGGCTTTTTTAGCCTCATTTTTTGCATTTTCGAGAGTTATTTGTTCTGATCCCGGTCTATCCAACGAGCCTACGTGACCTGGGGCCGGTTGTTCAAAGGCTGATTAGCACTAACCCAGGATTATGTTTTTAATCCATGCTCGTGTTTCTTACAATCCATAAACTGACTTGGCATGGAAACTTGGGGTTAGTTGGTTCTTAATGTTAGAAATTCTGAACAATGCTCGTGAGCAAAGCAAACCTACCATTTTGAAGAATATACTGTTTGAATTTTGCCTTAATCCTGGGTTAAAGTTAACCAACTTTTGAACAACCCAGCCCTGGCCGTTTGTTATAGTTTCGTGGAGGACTGGGTTTTAAGTACGTGACATGTTCAATTGACTCTATCAATAGCATTTTACACCAAAAATAATTTCGATATAAGTTAATTCATACTGTAATCGCAACCATCAGAATTTTGTTTACAAGGTCATAAAGGACATGAAGTTCGATAAAATAATTTGAAAATTATGACAAAGGTTACAGTTGAGATAACGTTGGAATATTATAGTTTTAAAATGTGAAAAGATATTTGATTTGTATTTGACAAATAAATTAAGAGTTGTCTAAACGTTGTGGCTCATGTCTACACACATTCTTTATATGTTCAATATAACTACCATACTAACTTCCAACTTGCCAGCACTTTTCCTACCTTGAAGTTATTACTAGTCTATAGTTTTTAAGTTTCTCTTAATTTGAGCTTCTTTCAAGTGAAGATCAGAGCTTAAGAAAATTCTATATTTAGTAAAGGTGAATTATATTTACCCTCATTACTAAACTCGTCCAGTTACTATCAGGGTTACAAGAACAAAAGCTTAAGGTTTTTAGATGTACTTTCCGAAACAAGGTTCCTCTGTATGGTAACAGGAGCCAAACATGTTAAATAATGTTTCTGCGGTGCAATGAAAGATTTGCAAAAAGTTTACTGCTCATTAACGGTCTTGCCCCGTCTTAAAAATGCTACAAAAAACATGCTAAATACACTAATAATCTTTAGGAAAATAGATTGGTGTACAAAATGTTATTTCTGTTTGAAAACAATCTTTTAAAATAGGAGCCTAGAAAGAAATCAGTACTTTTGCCGCGTATTAATTTGCATTTATTGCAATGAAAACAAATAAATCTTACTTAATCCTTGTCACCTATTTTATGTCCTTAAGTTAAATCCTTTTTTTGTTCACATGAGGAAATTCGATGACATCTTACTTTCACCTTTGCGACCTAGCCTATTGATAACGAAATTTTTTCCGATCTTTTTTCAATAGCAATCAGTAAATACAAAGCAAGCTATTGTTTTCATAAATCTTAAATTTCACTAACTAAGAAAAGAAGCATTAAAAAATAAACTAATATTTTCCTTCACAGGGTCTGCGTGGACCTCTGGGACCTGACGGACCAGTTGGACCGAAGGTAGGACTTTCTCAGAGTTTTAGAGAAGAGAGCTTTTATAGGATTATTTACAGTTGGAGTTTACTACCTCCTACACAGTCGCAATCACTTTCTTTCCTACACATCATGGCTTATGTTAAAGACAATATTGGACTGTATTACACCTATGTTTCTTATAAAGACTAGAGGTTAACCCAAATAATATTTGTTATTAAAGCTCCAAAGTTTCTCCTTTTTCATCCTGAATTTTTGGCGTTATTTGTTCTATGTTGACTACATTAAAAGAAATCGAAAGTTTGTAGTATTTTCCAACAATAGGTTAATTAGAAACTCATTACTAGGACCTTTCATCTTCTCTTTTCTGTGTTCTCAACACAGTTTACTCTAATAACGTTGTCGGGAACAATTCGTGATCGTCCTCCACTTACTTAATCCACTAACAGCGTTCGTATGGGAATAGAAATGGTAAAAAATTCTGGATGTTTTTCATAGCTTTTGAATACCCTAGAAAACATTTTAGAATCCCCGGAATTTTTAAATTCTAGCCCTTGAAACTCTTAAAAATATTTTAATTTTCGATTCCAATGTATTTAACTTGTCCACTTTACTGGTAATTAACCCTATTCAGACTAGGGGGGGGGGGGGGCTTTTGGTGCCACCCCAACTTTAAAAACCTGTAACTTTTACACAATTTTATGAAACACCACCAAATTTTTGGACTTTACCTAAAATTTATTTATCAGTGTTTTGGTATTAGTGATATACTGTCAAGAATTTGTGAATTGCCATGGTAACGGAATTTTGATTGACAGTTTTTCTCAATTTTTGATCTTTTCGTAGTTTTTAGTTTAATTTTATTGTAGTTCTTAGTTGTTTTCCTAGTTATATATAAATCACATTTAGTTATAATCAATTTTTTTTCAAGACAAAAGTTAAACGTTTTAATGACGTCGGATATGACGTCATCAATGTAATTTTACCAATGTAAATTTACCAATGTAATTTTATCAATGTAATTTTACCAGACAGAAAATTAAAACTTACTTCAGGAGTTAAAAAACACACATTAAAATCCTGTTTTGCAAAGCTACGATAATACCATATTTTTATGCCACTGTTAACATTTTTTAATGTTATTTTTGCGGTCAAATCGTTTAAAATGAAAAGCAGCATTAATTATTCAACTGACTTTAATATTATTGTAGCATCGTTGTTTAGTTTTCTGATGTTCTAAAAAGTAATTATTTCAAAGCCTTATTGTAAAAAGCCGAAGAAATATAAAAAATGTAAAAAAACCCACTGATTTTTACATGGTATGACGTCATTATGACGTTATACAAGAACAATAAACACGTTAATTAAATTAGCTGCTGATGTTCTATCCAACCCCCTAGTTTTATGACAATAGCATTTATAGATCCAGAGTTATTGTGGGGGGGGGGCTTTTGAAGCCC
>JAOEHV020149410.1:0-14191 GCA_025447995.2 Isaurus tuberculatus | reverse complement strand
AATTGTTCTTAATTTTTGGCCAATCTGAGCCTCATTGTTCTTATAAAGTTGTTCTTATAAAAAAAAAGCGTGTATTTATTTTATAGATAAATCAATAACAGGTCTCTGAAAAGCACCCTTTTATACCGGGTTCCCTTTTAAGGGTCAAAGACTTACAATCAAGGTTGGACAGAAAACCGAAGTTCATAGATCCAGTGTGAATTTTTGGTGACTTATTCAGGTGGTGGCTGTTGTCTGTTATCTCTACTTACCGCTTTCTCCTTTAAGTACTCCATAACCTTGATATCAGCCAACCTTTCTTGTTCTTTCTGCTTTTCTCTCTGTTTTTGTATATCCTGTAGTTAACAAGAAAGTAATTTAGAAACCTAAAAATTCACATAAAATCGTTCATCTAAAATCACTCTCTAACACTTATAAACAATTTCATTGCTTTCCGTATATATTTATGACATAAAGTAATCGAAGTACGTGAAGGTTATCAATATTTTTTTCTTTATGATTGATACTAGCCCGGGGGGGGGTACTCACTAGAATTTCGGGTGGGGGTGTGCCGCTGGACCTTCACAAACCAGACCCTGTTCTAGACTAGGAATGGCTTGATTTTGATACCCTGTTCTAAACTATTAAATACTAAACGGAGGTCAGGCCTGTGAATCATGAAAAAATTCACGTACATCAAAACCCAGTCAAACCAATTCTCATATCCGCGGGAAGAATTGTTGCACCCTGTACTAAACAGTTTGTAAATATTGCAAAATTTTAAACCCTGTTCTAAACAAAAATTTCCGTGATTTATACATCCTGTACTAGACTGGTTGGTCTGAAAACCATACCCTGAACAGCGGCACTAACCCAATAATATATCAATATATGGGAATACCCCCCCCCCCGGGGTTACTAGACACTCAAAAAGAACTCTACATGCAGCCGGGCCTAACGGAAGTAAAATTAGATTGGCCTGGCGAAAAAATAAAGTTGAGAGCCATGTTTGATAGGTTACGGAACGTTGGAACTCTAACAAGGAACTGGAATAGAGCTCCAAATAGATCGAGTGGGAACTAAGTCCTGACAAGCCTTCTAAAGGCAATCTTCAGAATGATATTCCTTACGGTTCACGTTATGCTCAGTTGTGAAAGGTACTGCAGAGCTGAGCAATGTTTAAGTCCTTTTTTTCGACGAACCGGGCCAGTTAATTTCATTGTGTTCTCTGCCGGCCCCGACATGTGGTGGACTAGGCAGGTATTACTTAGTTTCAGTACCGGGCGATTCAACTTACATCGTTAGCTTTTGCTACATCTTTCATTAACGCTTTCTGTGTTTCCCTCTTCTTGACAAGATCTTGCATATCCTCCATCTGAAGTTTTTCCAGGTATTGCAGCATTGCCTAAACAGGTGTATTACATTAGAATATTTTTTTTGTTTCTGCAAGCACATTTCCGAAGTTGAAAATAATTCTATATTTTCATATTCACTTAAGGTTAGAAATTACGTTTAAATGTTTGCTATCTCTAAAACATTATGTTATCATTTCACTTTAGTTGCTCAGTATTGAATTTACAAAACTTTACCAAATTTGATTAGTTGTAGTTTTTAAGACGAGGATGGCGTGGTTGAGCCGATGGTACGTTGTCTGCAAGCTCTCTTGACACAAGGTGTCACGTTTGAAGTCCACCTCATATTGATTTGAATATTTGTGTGACCTTTTCACCAAAACTGACTCAGCTTCCCATCTTTACGAAGGCGGTAAAACAAGCACAAGCATTTTCTAGAAGCTAATCTAGGATGGATGAGTCAGTCCCGTGTTGGGAGAGTCAGCTACCAGGTACACTCATCCACTTACAACCGTTTTCGTTTACACGCGCGGTCCTGCAGTTTGTTTACCAAGCTGGTTTTTTTGGTGGACGTCAATCAAAAGCCTTTCGCTTAGAACAGCTGCCGACAAGATCTGAGTCAAACAAGGTTTGATTGACGTCCACCAAAAACCGAATACGACGTTGGATACAAACTGATGGACCGCACGTGAAAATGAAAGCGGCTGTAATACTTCTGAAACTGGTGATAAGCAACAGTTCCAATGAGACACTTTTTGAGCTTAGCTTTTTCGTTTTCTAGTTTTATCAAGCCTTAATTCCAAAACAAAAGAGCTATCAAAGATTTTTTGTATTTAGGTCTTCATGTTTCGGGTTGACACCTTTCATTTAGTAGAAACTACTCTATACTAAGCTCTGATGCTAATACTTGTCAGTATTAGAGATTCTTGACTGCTAGTTTACTTGTTGAGGCAACCTAATTTTTTTCCATTCTTATTTATGTGCTGGTAAGTTAAAACTTATACTTTAAAACCAATTAATCAAATTGTAAGTTTCAGATGCAAATATCCAGTTACGATGACCTTAACTAAATAGTCATAGTTTGAGTGAAAAATAACATGGTAGCAACGGCAAAAAAAAACACCCACATCTCGACTGAACAACCGCCTAAAATATTCTACATGCAAAAAAAATTATGTGTGCATGCAGGCGCGTAGCCAGCCAGTTTTTTTCTGGTAAGCCCGGATTCACAGGTTGACGCAGCTTTAGCCGACCCCAAGGGTCTTTTGCATGTCGGGGTACGCTAGCTGATAATTGCATGGCTCACAACCTGCTCCACTTATCGATCGCTCGTCAGCGGCTTCACTCTGCATATAAACTTTATCTGCATCGCACGACAGTAAACACATTTCGATGCTTTCTGAATGCTTATCTTCATCATTAGACATAGTCGTAATAAGCTGTGAATCTTCTGCTTTGGTGAAAAATTCGTCGATTTTCCGAAAATTCTTTTGATTCCCGCGGGAATCCATTAATATACTACAGTCGAGATTGTAACAATTGCCGGAAACAAAAGAATCAGACAGGGAGTGTGCGTGATAGAGGCATAGACTCAAGTTTCGCACCACTCCCCCTCGGCCGTCTATGTCGCTGTTTGCGACGTGGTGATGTTTTAAATGAAAAATAAAGAAAACAAGTCCAGGAGAATGATTTCGAGGGACCATTTTGTCTAGCCTGTACCTTCATATTCCGAAATGAAAGATATTGGATAAAGAAAAGTGCTAGGGTTTCAGAAAAACTGGTAAGCCCGGGCTTACCTGGCTAATACAGGTAGCTACGCGCCTGGCATGCAAGCTAGATTAAAAACTCCTTTTATTAACTAGAAAGTCAAACGTGCGTGCCCTTTGGGCAACCTATGTAAAATCCTTTAATTTAGACACTTCTTGTTCAACTTACAACTGTCTCTTGATCCTTGCGTTCTTCATCCAAATGTCTCTGCTGCTCATTGTCTTGTATTTGTTGCTGAATAATCTGAGCTCCTTTCAATCTTTCCAAATGTTTCAGTTTTTCTCTTTCTTCATATTCTTTCACTGCTTTTATCCTTTCAATCTCCATCATTTCATCAAGTCGTTTTTCTTCCTCTAAGCTTTCTTTTTTCACTTCAACTTTTTCAATGAGCTGAGCATCTCGAATAGCATGACATTTGGCATTTAGGATCAACTATAAAACAAAACAACAAACTGGATGAAAGAAAGGTGCAGGTATTGCAGATATGTGTGACTTAAAGGCTCTTACAGACGAGCACATTTTCTTTGACAAACTTTTAATATGTGACAAATCTTTTGTGAAAAATACCCATGTGTACGTGCAACAAATTTTCTACGGCAAATTTTTCATGTGACAATTATTTTTTGACCGTCTGTAGGCATTAAGAATTTTCTTGCAATAAATATTGTAGCTGACCAGGTTCACCAACCGCTCACACCATTTGTCACATTTTCTTTGTTGAACATACAGATGAACCCAATTTGACATTTGTCACATTTTTCTATGACAAATGCATCTGTTGAAAAGCTAGCACGCCAGCTTTATAACAAATGCACTTATCATAGAAAAGTGTGACAGACGGCCACAAAAACTTGTCACATAAAAATTTTTCAAAGAAAATGTGCTCGTCTAGTAAGAGCCATAAGGTTGCAAGTTCAAACCATACCCTGCCACAGACCTATGGCATAGCAAGGAATTTTGCTGGGAGGGAAGGCATGTTTTATTCACCGCACTTAATTTTTATCAGTCATGAATAATGAAAGATTAAAATTATGTGACAACAAATATTAAATTTTTTCCTTTTGGTTAATTAGGTTGTCTTATAAATACACCATTCAGTTAGATATACTACATAAATTAGTCAATTAGACCAAGGTGTACACTATAAATATGACCTGACTTCCGTTGAGGGCTCATTTCTTCTGTCCAGGGGGGTTGAAGACTAATGCACCAGAAATTGGGAACAAAGTACCAACCTCGAGGAAAATTATTTATAATCATTGTAGCTTGCAACAGGAAAAGGAAATTTCCAGTATGTGAAAGATAGGATGAAATTGTCAGGATTCAGCATTTAATAATTATAAATAAATTATTCATACAACTTGCTTAAATTAGAAGCTTGAGAATATTTTACCTCATTCAACTTCTTTATCTCATCTTCTTGTTCTTCCATTTGTTCATTTGCTTTCTCCAGAAGATGTTGACTTCTTTCTTTAGCTTCCTAAAATTCAGCTTTTTATTAGGATTTAAAGTCATAAACAATTTAATAATTTACTAGATAAACATGCAGTTGCAGCTTGAAAGAAGTTGTGTACCTGCTCCAGGTCTGAGAGTTTTTCTTTGTCTCTCCTGTTGAGATCCATCTGTTGCATAAAATTTTTTCTCTCTTCACTGGCATTCTGTGCATTCTCCTTCCTTTGTTTTGCTTCCTCCAATATTGCTTCTTTTTCTAAGTGGGTGAGGACTCGTGATGCATGCTGTAACATTATTAAAAATCATTAAAACAGAGATAACTACAAGCTTAGAGCCCAGTTAAAGAGAAGTAAAAACATATATACTGGGTATGATTTTAAATTCCAGAACTAAAACGTTTTGTTTGTTTCTACTTTGACAGATTTTGATTTCAATTCCTTTTTAGTTTCATTCCCATTGTTTAGGAATAGTTTTAATTGTTTGTTTCTTTCTGTGCCACATGCATTTAGTATTGAATAGTTTACTGCCTTTACAATCTGCATTTAGTTTAATTCTCTGATTAGGAGAAGTAGAATTGTGAATGTATTATAAAGACTTAAAATTAAGTAGGGTAGGTATACGTAGCATGTTTCAACATGATACTGATCAGTGACAGCAACTAAATAGGAGACATATCAAAATTATATTTTTCTTACCAGTATTCTATTGTACTCCCCCTGATCAAGAATAATTGAGCGGCCAGATGGGTCCTCTTCTGGCACTCTGAAAAAATATTTAGCAGTAAAGAATAACTTTAACTGGTGAAAATAAAACCCTAGTTTCCCATGTTTAAGACCCCATGTTTTTGTTATTAGGGGATTGAGAACTTGATGAATATGTGTAGAAAATTACAAAGATGTGAATGATATAAGTTATTGGTGAAAGATAGTTGAGTACCTCAAGTTATTATCATACCAGTGATGAAAAATCACAAATGCATGTGCAATTTCAAACAGTTTTTTGTTTGTTCCTTTCTGAAGATATGTTAACAGTAACTAATATTATATATTAAGTTCTTCAATTCTTTTTTCCCAAGCAATTTCTATATCACAACATAATTGCCCTCTATAACTTGTTATGCGATTATTGTTGTCCAATCAGATTAGACATTGTTCGATAAAAAAAATAGCTTCAACGTGAATTATTTTGAGAGAAAATGACAAATAAAAATCAGAAATGTTCACATTTTCCCAAACAACAATCTGTGAATTTAAATATTAGTTAATGAGTGCAGAATATTCGTTGATGAATTTTTTTCCCCAACAACATTACAATATGTGAAGACTTGGTTTGATCAGTTGGTATTTAATACTGTACCTCAGACATCGAATCAAATCTTTTGTTATTACTTGTATAGTCTCTGGCTCTTTAGTCTTTTGAGCTGAGTTTGTTCCTGGAAAAATAATCATTAAACATCTGTTTCTAAAATTCGTTATAGCAAATAACAAAAACAAAATTTTCAAAGGCTTATCACGCTTGATACATCGTGAAATCAGTTTAAGAAACAGAAAGAAAGCGCGCATAAATTTGAAACACTTTTGTTTTTAAAAATTAACGTACCTGTTAAAATTTTTGGGGAACTCTTTCGCTTGGTCAGAAGAACCTCCTCTTCTTGTTTAGGTTTTGGTTTCTTTGGAGAAGCAAACAGTGTCTCATCCTTTAATCAAATGAATAAAATCTTTAATATTCACATCAGTTCATTATTTCCGCAGATAATAAATAAAGGACGACCTATAAAGACTGTGGAAATTTCTGATTTTAACTTACCACGTTCGATGTTTTGCTCACAGTATGATATTGTCGATTATAAGATCTTCGAGAGCCTTGTGATCCAGCTGAATCAACAGATAAAACTGTACTGTTCGGCTGCAAGAAGGTAGAGCATTATGAGTAAAACATATGCTGTAAGTCAAACGACATGTCTACAAACAAAGGAGTATTTATGCTAAAGTAATAAAATTTAAAACAGATAGCAAAACAAATTCAATCAGAGAAATAAGTATTTACCATTTTCCGTTTGTGAAGTAAAAATCAGATAAATATTTGATGTCGTTTTCCTCTTTAGATTTGAAAGAAATATGGCCGGTCTCAAGCAAAACAGACGAAGATGGTGTTGAGAGTTGCTATAGAAACACAGCAACAGAGAAACTCTATAGCCTCGATTTCAAGATCTTTCTTAAAAAAAAAAAAAAAAAAAAAAAAAAGGTCTGGGTAAGAGTGGGCCTCGCTTTGACGAACACTACAACCATCATGGTGGCAGGTATTGCCAAAACTAGCTCTTTAGTTTCCTTCTTTTCTAGGCGGAAATTTGAATCTAGCCAAGTGCTTTGTTGTTTAATATGCGGACAAAAAACTCGTCGATTAAGCACGGCAACCAAACCCTACATTTATCACCCTCAAACGCGCACACTAGAGGCGGAAGTTCAAGCCATGTACTTGACGAAATCTGTGCTTATGGAAGACATGCCTGCATCATTGAAACAATCTGTATCAGATATGGTGCATGAAGACCTAATGAACAGTTTCAAACGAAGTATTATTCAGAGTAGAGTGTTTAGTTACTCCGGAGAAAGATCAACAAGGTTTTCCAGTGCGATGCCATTAATGCTTAATCTTCAGAAAGTGGTTTGGAGTCATGCAGCTGGGTATGAAATATTAGCTAATGTTATTTATGTAAGTTTTGACCACTTTTTCAGGGTTTGGGCCGGAATTTCCCATTGCGCAAAGCTCGTAAAGAAGTAATTTTTATCGGGCGAAAAATGTCAAAAAGGCATTTGGTCCAATAAAGGATAAAATATTTTTCTTCCTTTATTAAGCGAAGCATAGGTGCTGATTAGTTAAGTTAAAATTCCAATTCATTGATTCTGAACTAATGAGTATGTTGCAACTAGTTATCTAAAGTTATGGAAGTTGTTTAGATGCACTGTCTGGCAACCGTAACAACCTCAAAGAAACTGAGAAATCAAATCAACTCCAACTTTCCAATTCTGTACAAACTGCACAGTTTTAGTATTTTTTATATTTTTTTAGGAAAGTTCAGTTATGAACAAGCAAGCCTTCTAAACATAATTTAAACAACCCTCACCCTTTTTACTACTAGTGACACATGTTTAGAAAATCCCGTAAATAACTGTTTAAAGTAAAGTTAGCTAAAACGAATCTGTATTAGTAGCCTATTTATTCATCGAGCTGGCATATATTTCCTGTTTCTGTAGTGTCAGGCAGACAAGAGCCTTGTACTCTCCCTCGATGGCACTGAACACTAAATCATCACAAATTAGCTCATAATAGGCACAGTTGGTACTTTATCTGCAAACCTTGAAAGGACAAAAAGCCGAGACAGCTTTTGCTGTAAAGAAGGTCACAAAAATCTTTAATTCTCTGGCTTAAAAAATCAAATGAGAAGCCCTAATAAATATTTGATGTACCATGATAATAATAATGCTAATAAAAATGATAGAAAATTTTATTAGTTTTAATATAAATCAAGATCTGCAAAATTATGTGTTTTTTTAGGTTTTATATTTAATTACATTTTTTCACCAAAATTTCCAAAAAACTAACTTAAAACTGAAATTATATTTTCCAGCATTCCTGGTCTCTTGGATTTCTCAATGTCATATAAACCTTACATTTTAGCTGGATGGGAAAGAGGAGAACATTTTCTTCAGGTGTCTGGAAATCTTGGGTTTCTTCTTTCCTCGAAAAACCCTTTGCTGTCTTTTGCATCTGAGGAAGAGATCTCACTTACTGAGAAAGTTGAAGTTGAAAAGCTTGACATCATTACACCAGTGTTCAATCTTCATATGCTTGAATCCAAGAGAGAAGTGGATACAGGTTTTTTTACAAATGCTCCATATTCCCATCCACATACATTGTTCCTCATTAATACAAACAAAAAGTGGTCAACGAGGGATCACTGTGCACAAGGTTTGTGGCAGCTGTTATTAGATAGAACAGACTAATCCAACTTCCATATTAACCCTTTCATTTCCAAGCAATTTATCAGCGTCCAACTTCTCCTTACATACCTCAAACAAAATACTATTACTGGTAATGAGAAACTTGGAATTGATCAAGTGGAATAAGCTATGGAAGTTGGAAAGCCAAATTCTCCCAAACTGCTTATATATAGAAAGTATGGAAGTCAGTTGGGAGAATTTGCCAACACGTCATTTGTCGTGTTTGGGGCTTAAAGGGTTAAACACATTATTTTAAAGATTTTAAGAGTTAGTCAATTAAAAAAAAGTGAAGAAAGTTTCTTTTTTTGGTTAATGATTTTTGATTTAAATAAGGCCCATCTTACCCTAAGCAGGGGTTTCAAAAATATTTTAGTATACAAGTTTGAAAATTAAAAATAGGAGTTGGAACTTTGTGAGCTCAAGCTTTTTGGGGGGGGGACTATAAATAACTTTAAAATGCAAATTACTTTTGAAAAAATACCACTTTTGGCATTTTTATTGTCGGTTAATGGAAAACTTTAAACAATTCTTAAAAAAAACTAAATCAGTGACTTGCTTTTGATGTTTCTCCTTTTGTAAATAATGATTTTTATAGTTAATCGAATGAGGCCGAGTCAAATTTTAAAAAAAATCAAGTGTTTTGTGGCCTAAATCAAATTAATTGCCCAATTTCAGGGAGGGCAGTTCTTTCAGAATTATGCAAAAAAAACAAGTGATATTTTCGAAATGTTGACGAGGACTCATTTGATTACCTTTTAATAATATTACAGACAAATTAGCCATAGTTCAGACCTGGGTTTTTTGCTTCTGGAGTTGCAAAATTTGTTTTGTAAATACAACATCTTGATTTTTGCTCATGTGAGTAGCTACCTAGTTGCCATGCATAATTTGTAATTGCCTATGTGAAATTCAAATGAAGGGCAATTACAGATAAATCAAGGGCAGAATTCCATCTATAATAATTTGTCTGCTTAATATTATTATAAAAAACAAAAAAAATTAGAACATTTTATGTGAACTTTGATTTTTGGAAGCAAAAAGGAGGCAGGATTTGATCTTCATCTCAGCAGAAAAATTGAGCAGATTTACATAACCAGTTAAAAAAATGAAAAAAATAGCAGTGGATGTATGTAACTAAAGCTTGAACATTTTTGGTAAAAGTAGGCATTGCAACTAATGAGAGTGAATGTTGCTTGCGACATGCAACACCTTGTTTTGAAAACCCTGATAAAATCAAACAAATAAACCAATCGTCAGAGTACAGTACTCCTGTTCTGTCAAACAAAGTACAATTTTTGTCTGGCAGATATATTACATCACTGTCTTCTCAGGTATAAAATTTTGATACATAAAACAATCAAATCCCCAAGAAAGTTAGGTGAATCAGAAATAAATCCAATCATTTACCTCCCTTGGAGGTTACCATGTATTACTAGAATACATATTTTAATTTCAAAATCTGTGCTTTGCAGGTATCATGTTCACATTTGCCCATCTCGTTGCCAAGGCACTGAGTTGCCATGGCAACCAACTGGGAGAAATTCTTCAGCAACCCTTAGCTGCACAATGTATTGCCACCAATGGTATTAAGACATCTCTTTTATGCTATCAGTTGAACACTTTAGACTTCAAAAATGATGATGGAGTGAAAAACATGGTTTGGTTAAAGGAAGGATCATTAATGTTCACAAAAGCAAAGCTTGAAGAATTCCCAGGATCACACAGAAAGGCACCTGCAACTTTTGAGCCAGTTATCGAAGGTTTTAATGACAGCTTTTTTGAACTTTTTACTAGTATGTTTTTAAATGGAGTCTGTAGAAATGACCGAGAAAAATGTAATACCTAACTCTCTAGCTTTGCACCAAATAAAGTGTAACCGGTAAATTTGAATGCAGAAAAAAGATTATTTAAACTGTAAAAAAGGTCAATATACAGTGAAGTGATAATTTTTTTTTTAATTAGTGTTCACAAATTTTAAAAGACGACTTCAGTCAGTTTTTAACTTTATTTTGATGTCATTACATTTGAGAATCAAGATACCGTAAGTGCTTGAATTAGCGCCCGGGGCGCTTATTTAATTTTCTAATGCAAGAGGGGGGCGCTTTTATGAAGGTGGCGCTTATTTCGTTTATCAATTTTTAGCCTCAAAATGACATTATCTTTATTTCTATTTGAAACCAAACTGCAACATTAAAATTCAAAAACCTTATAGAAAACTATTTTTTGCGAACTCGAAACGCTCTTAAGACAGTAAATTGTTCTGTTTCGGTTTACTTCTTACATAGCGGTCAACCAGTGATTTTAGAATAAAAATGCAATCTACCGTTGAATGGTTTTTTCGAAACCCGAACTCGTATATCGTACCGAGTACCCAAACTCATTTTTTCTCAGGGGATAGGGGGACGCTTATTTGAAGGGGGGCCTTATTAAAAATTTTAAGCCTTAGGAGGGGCGCCAATTCGAAGCGGAGCGCTTATTTGAAGCTGGGCACTAATTCGAGCATTTACGGTATATGCATTCTCAGCTAGAATTAGGTAAAAATTTCTTTAAATCTTAGTAATAATTTAAGCTCTTAGCGATTCTCAGTTATTAATTAATCTTATTCGACTCTTCCTCGTCTGTCTTTAATACGGCTTTATGTGTAACCATTACTAATGAGTTTAAAACTGAGCTTCTTTTTTTCCCTTCTATAATTAAGCTTCGCTTAGGCACTCTTTTGATTAAGACTATTTCATTTGAATTTTCGTTTGAGGAACCATTTACTCTTCCAATGAAAGTTACCATCAAAGCCCAAAAAAGAATCGGGGGGATGGGCCATTCTCTTATAAGTTACCATTCATTGTATAAAATAGGGGGCTGGTGTAAATTGAATGGGTTTATCAAAAACAGTTGCGAGATTTTAGTGGGAGGGGAGGGAGATTCATCAATATCATCAATACTAAAGCTTACAAAAGAACATTTCTTGTTGTTAATTGTTTTAGGCCCTCAAGGTTTTTCATTTATTTTAGTTAAAGTTCGGAATGGACAGGGTCTACTTTTGTTGTTTCATTAAATTGTAATAATAATAAATCATGGCATCAATTTCATGTATTAACAATCGTTCGTCTATTTCAGGACCGCCAGATCGAACGTTTCGTTGTGAAATAAAGCAGCTTCCCGGATATCCGCTCTCATTTCTAATTACACTAAGATGGACCCCGAGTAAGTTATCAATCTGATACTTCCAGTTATCCCTAGCAAAAAACTAGATACGAACAAGATAACTTGCAATATCTTGACAACAATACAAGTAAGACGCTTGGCAACACGTTTTTGGCAATCATCAGATCCGTAGGGAGGATAAGGGGTGCGACGGGTGATAAAAATTTTTACACCAATTAGACATTTAAAAAACTTTAGAAATTTCATAATTATACAAGAATTAAGATACAATTTATGCTAAATAAAGTTTTGACATCTTTTTAAAATTCTCGTGATTTTTATCACTAATTTTTATCGGTAAATCTAAAATATCTGTTTTTGATTCTGTAAAGTTTTTAACGCAAAAAAACATAAGTTTTAAAAATCTATATTTTTTATCTCTTTGTTTTCTTTTAAATATACTTCTCTCAGTAAAATTGATGAACTGAACTTAACAAAAATACCCCCAAAATCATTTTTATTTTACTTTTTTAGGAGTAGATGTTTTTGTCATAGACCCAACAGCAAGTATGTATGTCAATGGAATGCTTATATGGTCGGGAACTCCAGGCCCATATAAAGATTTTTGCCAGTCAGGTTTTTTCAAGTGTCCTATATTTTCACACGGTATGTATTGATGAGAAGGGAAATCCAGCGTATTGTAAATTCAGTGAAAGCTACCAGTTAAAATCGTTAATTTAAAAATACATTTTTTACTTTAGTAATCTTGGGCGTCTAATTTTTTTTTTTTTGACTTACTGAAAGTTTTTGAATACTTTAAAGATTTCAGCCTCAAATAATCTAAAACTGAACTTTTATTTTTTATTTCTGATATTGTTATATACACAAAATCAACGAAAAGAGAGTACAGTCTTTTTCTACTAGGTCAATGGATGGTGGTATTTCTGCATGCTAAAAAACTTACAAAAGGCCTATAGATTCTAATCTTTGACCCATTTTCACATTTTTCACAATTCCAACTATTTTAAAAAATAAACAATAAAACTGTGCCTCGTAAATTGTTTCAGAACATTTTATGCAACTCACACTTTGCTAATCAAAAGGTTTCTACTCTTAGGGGAAAAATGGAATCTAACTGATAATGTCCTATATGCAACTACGTTTGATATCAGTAATTGTTAAACTTCTGAAATTTCGTTTGCTTGTATGGCTTCCGACAGCGGGTCTAGAAAATAATCATCACCAATTTTTAATCATGGCAAACGAAAGAATTCCAAGTGTTTATGAAAAGTTTTAAACTGGATATACATTAATTTATTCGTCTCAAGTTTTAGCCAGGCCACACTGCGCAAATCTTGTCAGAGACTTTTTTTTATTTTTAGAAAAACTGAAAAAAGAAAACTTCTGAAGAAGAAGACATCTTTAGTTGTACCGTGAGAAAAGATAAAGGGCAAACATTTTATTAATCCTCGTTTCGTTAGTTTGCATGCATGTATTATTAATTTTTTTGCTTGTTTGTGTTTGATTTTGTGATGTTTTTATTCTTATTTCTTATTACAGAGACGCAATTTACGTCAATTTATCGCTCACATGCAGGAATAGCAAGCATATTACCAAAGGTCAGTGGTAAATTTAATATATTATCAAGTACTTAAGCTATAGAATAAGTTTTCAATTTGAAAAAGTCGGCACGACATATAACACTGTGTTTCGGCCAGCCAAACTAGCCTTCTTCACTTAAGCTCAAAAGAAACTTATGTAGTTTTATAACTGACAGTTATAAACATGAACGTTGTTAAAAAAATATATTTAAAGAGGTGTATCCGCTGAGAAAAGAAAAGTGAGGAATCAGAAAATGAGTAACAGATCGTCAAGATTCGGTTCAAACCAAGTGACGTCAAGACCCCAAATCTTGCCCAGTCCCTCGATAATTTTTTGAACTCAGTGAAATTTAGAATATTTCGGCTGCTGAAAAACAAGGAAAAAAGTTTTTCTCTTCAGTTTTAAGCCAATATTCTTTTTTTATGTTCATGACTAAACAAAATAAGAAGAGAAAAAATTCTGTCATATGCACTTTAAGAGGCATCTCGTAGATTACCCCGTAAGATTTCAGAGTATATGCGAATATGCACGTATATGCGAATCTTTAAGTTCGAGTGCTTATTTACTTGTCAACTTTTTATAAACATACTGGCCTTGTAAATTTACTTAAGAAAAATTCGTCCCAAGATTAGGGAGACAAAAACAGAACGCACAATTACTAATAAAATATATTGCGCCACGGATATCCCATTAGGTTATAACATTTTGGATTATTATGATATCGAATAATTCATTAGGGTGGAACGACTTAATGTAAAAAAAATGTATGAGTACTTGTTAATAATTTTGTTTTTTTAAAAAACGAATATATAAAAATAGTTATTCTCTGTTCTTAATCCACCCATGCAGGGATATTATGAAGTGATCTTAAATCTTGCTAACCAAGATGGCGAAAAA
>JAOEHV020149409.1:2225-28287 GCA_025447995.2 Isaurus tuberculatus | reverse complement strand
TATTCATATTGTTGTTACACATATCAGATATCAGAATTGTTTAGATATCATATTTTAAGGGCTGATAACCGAAGGTCAGCTCAAGCTTTAAGTGCACCCCCCCCCTCCCCCGCAGGGAAAGTTGTGTACGCGCCTGAAGAAGGGATCACTAAGTAAGTTCGAATAACTAAAATGATCGAGAGGTTTTGTTTTCTTGCGAACTATTTGGACTCTATCGGATTCTCTGAACACTTGAAAAGTAGGGGACAACTTCGTGAAAGTTTCTTTTAACTAAACTCATTGAGTAACGCAAAGTTGTTTCGATCATTACCACTCATTGAACGTGGAAATAAAAGCATGCGCTAACAATGCAGCAATCTCAAGGGATCTAATCCAAGATGGCGAGGAAAAGTGTATCCGTCTAACCTCAAAATCGAGATTTGCTAAGCGCTCGTAAACAGGCTTCTGACGTTCAGTTTAGGTTGCGTTATCCTGACGTCGAACGAAATATGGCTTTTTTTAATTTACGATAATTTATTTACAATAAATCTAACCTGGTAGGCTGGTAAAAGGTTTCTCATGTAGGCCGATTGGGATACCCATGTGTTGGCTGTATTTCCTGTCATACCATACAAGCATCTCTTCCCCTGGAAGGATATCCCTGAGAGCCTTATAATAGATATTTCCTCTGTACTGCACCGCACATAGGTTCTGCTCACGCTCGTGTCTAGCGCAGCGAATGAACCTCATCCAACTTGAAAAGTTCTCGTCGCTCCCGTCGAAATAGTAGACAAGTTTATCATTTTCGTAAATCTAGAAAAAGACAAAAGGCATTTTATTAACAAACTTAGAAGACTTGAGATCTAAAAAGAAAAACTCTACAAATAAATAAAATCTTTTCTCATCTTTACTTATAAGCGGTTTTTCGCTGCATGCTACGTCGAACAAGATTTTGATTGGTTAAAAAAAGTTGTATTGATTGGTTCAATCTTCTATAATGGTAATGAAAATGTTTATCCATCCAAAAAATGTTATAAGATAAAATAAATCACTTACTGGAAATAAATATTTTTTTCCAACTTCCTCGCCGCCTGTCACGTGACCAAGTTAGGTCACGTGACAATCAGTAACCTGATGAAAGGCCGTAGACTACGGCTGCAACGTCGTAAATGTTGCAAAAAATTTTTTGTTTCCAGTAAGTGATTTATTTTATCTTATAACAATCTTCTATAATCTTTACACAAAGTAAATGCTGGTTGTTTTTTGTTTGTTTGTTTGTTTGTTTTTGTTGTTTTTTTATCTTTAAATTACAAAAATGAACCCAATAAAGGACCTGCTACATAAAACAGGAATTCATAACATAAAAATACTTAACAGTTTTACGCCGCAATGGGGTTTTAAATTTGTTATACAGATTAACTGCTGTTTAAAAAGTACAAATTTCATAGATTAGTTATTCATAGGTATAAGTTTTTCCTCTATGCTTGTATTTTCCCATTTATTACAACTATGTACATTATCACAAAATCATTGCATAAAATTAATGTATTGTTTATTACGACGGTAAAAGCTAAATCGCAATGATTGTGTACACCTTCAATTGCAGAAGATCCGGACGTGCATGAACCTCCATGAAACGTGAATTTTGATCTGACTTCTCTTTATAATGCTTACATAACCAAGAATATTGTTTTAAACGCCATTGCTTTTAACTTTTAACCTTTGAGTGCAAATGGTGTTACAATTATGTCAAGGTAATGATCAAGATGAGACAATTCCCCAACGTACCTCCCAGAGGAAGGATGTATCCACATCGGCAGTGACGTCATCAGGTCTGATCTGTTTTCCTTCGTATGGACCTATCCACGTGTCCCGCGGTATACACAATTTGGTGCACACGCCGTATTTTGTCCCAGGAATACTCGACTGGCATAGCTGCACCTCGTCCGGGAACGAGTTGATGGAGTAGGGAAGAGCTGGTTCGCATGACAAATATGGTAGAAATCATCATCATCATCATCACCATCATCATCATCAGTAGCAATCATTATCACCATCATTAATTATCATTATAACTATGAAAGTATATTAAATTATAACTATCATTATCACCTTCATTATCGTCGTCGTCGTCATCATCATCATCATCATCATTCATCATCAGCCATCATCATCATTCATCATCAGCCATCATCATCATTCATCATCAGCCATCATTCATCATTCATCATCAGCCACCATCATCATCATCAGCCATCATTTATCATTCATCATCAGCCATCATCATCATCATCAGCCATCATCATTATCATCAGCCATCATTCATCATCAGCCATCATCATCATCATCAGCCATCATTCATCATCAGCCATCATTTTCGTTACCATCATCATCTTCGTCACCAACACTCTTATTAACATCTTAACATTATCGCCTTAATCTTTATCACCATCATTTTCATTAACATAGTAATTAGTTTTATGGCGCGATTATAAAATATTCTGACATACGTATACCCTTCAAACATAACACTAAAAGAAACAATAGCCTATTGAAAATAAATTTGTAAATAAAATTCAAGTGAGTCTCTCAGAACATTTAAATTACAGCAGCCTAGATTCTGTTCAATCTTAGACTGATCTAAACACTTCAGAGTTCAGGGCGATATTGAAACATCGTGCACATGCAGTTCCAGGTCTGAAAAGTGTTGCTTAAAAATAGCTTTAGAAGTGCGTCAAAACAAACTTAAGGCAAAGGTCTTCCAAGCATACGCTTTGCATGTTAACTATTAAGATTCTGGCACTGAGCCCAGCGCTCAATATGAGTCTTTTGGCGGGAAATTCCTAGATCAACTAGACTGAAAACAAATCACATTTTTTCAGCTAGCTCCGAATTTCATTAAAAATAACTCGACAATAACTTAATTAAATGCAAACTAAGCATGTTGCAAACGCTTGAAGTTAAAAAAGGTGTTTTGTTCAGTTTTTCAAAAGCTTAATAGTTTTGCCTCATTGAACACAGTATTTTGTTTGATATTAAAAACCGAAGTCCAACCGGGATATTATTATGCAATGGTCAATTACGGAGTTAAATTTTTGTCGTTAAGAAATGAAGATGAGCAAAACTTTTTATCTAGGCTAAAGGATTTTCAAGTTTTAGACGCAGATACTGAGTTTAATTGAAAATGATTTTACAGTTTGAAACACGTGCTACTAATCATACTTCCTTTGCACAAGCATTTCCCGGAAATGCCTAAAGAGAAAACGGTACAAACAAACAAGCAACAAATATTCCCACATCTTGAAAAACTAAGTGACCGGCGTTTCCCGCCAAAACTCCATTTGCAACTTCCACTTTTCACATCGATCGATTTAGTCTCAGTAAGAAAGATACACACGGACGCTTTTATAAAAAAAAAACCCTTTCTTCTGTTTAATAATTGTGTTTTTCAAGCGTAAAGTATTTGTCTTAAAGATGTTTGATGTTTGTATACCTGAAATAGATGTGTCTAACTGTGGTTTCCTGTTTGTTAACTATTTAGTTGGCTGTTGTTTTATCAACTTATATCGATAAATTTTCGTATATTTTTCCGTCCGATTGAAAGTTTGACATATATAAACCGCATTCAGGTTTGGTCTTTCGGCTAAATTCGATTCTTTGCGTAGATAAATCAGTGGTTAAAGCGATCGGCAACGGTATATTAAGTTTACACAGATTAACGATCCTAAAGCATTCATTCTTTTCTCCTACAACTCACAGTCACAAAAAGACCCAATGTTATGGTGGTGCTCTATTGCCTTCAATTTCTGTCTTAAACATATTCAATATATGCTAATATTTCACACTGAGGCGGATTTTGTTCAGCTTAATCAAAAGCTCTTTAATGCAAGCATCAATATTGATCTCAAATCCCCTGCGAATTTTGTTAAAATATATTGCGTCGGTATAAGATCACTATTAAAAACTGCAAATCAATAATCTTTAATTAAGAAAATAAATCTTGATAAAGATTTCATTTAAAAATTGTTACTCTGATACTATCTGATAAGGAAATACATTTATTCCTAACAAAGCTTAAAAACGATAAAACTTACTTTTTCTTTGCTGAGACGTGTTTTCCTTACAGTCTCGTTCTACTGCCATTTCAGCGAGTAGTTGCTTGCTGTCGATCGGTATGATTCTGTTTTTACCATAAAGATATGACAGGAGAAATTCTGAAGTAATCGCGAGGCAAGAAGAATTGGATTTTTTTTCGATTTTGCTAAAAAAACACTTTTCATTCTTTGTGTGAGAAACCAGCATTGTCTGGAAGATAAAATTTAAATTACAAAATATAAAACCTATGGTTTAGATATTCAGTCAAGGTAAACAATCATAGAACTACACGTTGACTTCTTTTCATGGAAATTAATGTGTTAGAGAGTAAGAAGAGTACATAGTTGTGACACGTTTGGTTGATAAATTCATAATCACGGCCGTTTGAAGTGGAAGGAGCTAACGTTTCGAGCGTCAGCAGTTGTCAGCTCAATACGACTTAAAATAAATTGAATAATAATGGTGAAAAGGTCTCAATGGTCCAAGAAGTTTTGAACAAATATTTTCCTCTTTCTGGTAGAACTGTAGTCGAGTTGATCTTTATTGAAAGTGGATAAGATTATATGAAATTATTTAATTCAATAATTTAAAATCTGTAACCAAGCAGTGACACTTTGGAACGAAGAAAAATAAAAAAATAAAAAAAAACATTTCAAAAACTATGCCATAAAAAGGTTTAAAACATTTTAAGGCAAGGAATCTTTAAATTGTTTAAGTCAGTCAAAATAATTAGCTAGAATTAAAGAGTTCTCAATAAGGTTATTACCAGCTATTTTGCGCGGGAAAATAGACACCTGGACATTACACAACTGCTATGACTCTGTATCGACCGATCACGTGTTATCAGGAAACTAACAGAGAAAGTCATCAGTTAATTTCAAAGACAACACAACTTTACCTAAACAAATCTGAAATACAAATCAAAAACGACTTTGCACGTATTTTACAAAATATGGACGTAGACACTGGTATAACTAACTTAAAATCTTTTAAAACGATGCAAATAATCGGTGCGGTCGATGTCAGTGTTAGATACGGTAACAAGATAAGGTATAGATAAAAACACAACCTTTGCCTTTGGTACTTTTTGGCGAAAGTCGGAAACAAGAGTTAATAAACTTTAAAAAACTATTTACAATTTTTATAGTTTTTTGTATGGAGCTGTTTGACCACATTGTTATGTGTCGGTAAAACCTGATAGATCATGCATAATTAACAGCGTAAAAAACTATATAAATTATAATTTTTCTTTGCATACACCAAATTATAGCAACAGCAAACAAAGCGTTGTTCGACCTCTTATTTTTGTGTCGCTCAAGATATCAATTCCAAATTCCTGCAGCGTAGACTTTGTATACATATTAATCTTTCTAAAATTAAACTTAAATTAGACTCCGCAAAGTATAAATTAAATTTACCTTATGTGTGGTGGACATTTTGTCTTGGCTTTGGTTCACCGACATTAACCAAGCTGGCCAAATTCGAATTCGTATCAAAACTTTTTCCGCTTAAATCCTTGGACAACAGCAGCTTAATCGATAGCTTCAGCTGTTCATGAATGAAACGCTTCTGTTTATGGTTGCTTTTTAAAAATGTGTTCTTTCCCTCTCAAAGACAAAGAGCAGAACGCCCCTGTCAATCATTTCAAGTTCTTTTCAGTTAAAACACGAAAATCAAGCCTCGGATTGGATAAAGGCTTGAGACGAACAAAATGAATGGCCTTTTAAAATTTATTTCTATACTGTTGAACTATTCAAGAAATCGTATTTGGGTTCACTTCTGCACATAAGCAAAAACGCTTGTTCGTCTTCTAACTAAAGACAAAAATAGCGTAAAAGTTATGACAAAAAATAGTGTACCGTTGTCTTCATTTGATTTCAGTAAGAAATTCTACGTCAATTCAACCAGAAAACATATTCAACTTCAAGTACAACGCCGTCTTCAGAATGATAATATATTTATAAACAATATTTTTTCAGAATTACCAACATCAATAACAATAGGTTCAAAAATAAAACGGTTTCAAAATAGTCTCTTTTCTTCATACTTTGAAAACGAAAAATACGAAAAGCACAAAAGAACTTAGGATATAATAGATAAAATCGTGAAATGAATAAATATTGAATGGGCTCTTGGAAATTTTTATTATTTTTGTTACACCGCAAAGTAAAACTACAAAAAGATTGTGTTAATGATATTTCAAACAGTTCGAAAAGTAAATTTAATTGCGCAAAATTTTTCATTCCACAATTTTAAGTTCATCTATATTACGAATTCGTTCCAGTATCTGAAATCAATCTTCCCTGAAAACTATGCCATATTAATGAGTGCCCCAAGCAAAATAGACAATAGTTAATCTAAAAGGGCGTTTGAGTCTTATTCATTCACAGCATTACGCCTAGAATAGGGTTCTCTTTGAGAGGACAACTAGAATCACAACCCTTAAACCTTATTAATTAAACAAAGTTAAGTTATGCACAGTCACATACCTAGGCCTATTATTGTTTTAGTTTGGAGTTTTATAGAATAAGTATCGAAAAGTATATCGAAGAATAAGTATCGAAGAGTATATCGAAGAATATCTTGCAGTATGTTCAAAGAGAACTGAAAAATGTTGACAGTATTACAGCAATCGTTTCAAAATGCATTGAACCTATCCTAAGAAACAAAACAAAACAAACTGTCTTGATACTCATTGAAATTAGTTTAGGAGCAGTTATACGAGCCGACTCATTTTATCCCTTCCAGCTAGTGTGTTTTACATCTTCAAGAAAAAAATTTCAATGTCGGATTTGGAGGGCGCATGCAATCTTGACTTCGTTACTTTTATCAAATACGTCTTGACCAAAACGCCCCTCAGCCTTGGATGTATACTTACAAATGGTCTTAAAAATTGGACATCTTTTAAATACTGCGTTTCGGATCGGTAAATAAACGCTAGACCATGAGCTGTTTTCTAAATTTTAGCATTTCGCCGCCGGAGATTACGTTTTGATTCAACTCATCCAAAAATATGAAACAGGCTTCTAGCTGTATCAATTAACGTGCGCTTTCTCTACCATTGATCAATATGGGCGTTCTAGTCACTAATTATGCACTTACTACAAAGATAGTTGAAATATAAGAACAAACTTCTCAGTCTGGTCAGCGCGCAAAATCCGTCATCAGTCTTTGCGCCAAAACTAAAATTTACAGCACAATCCTTAAAGTTCTTATATTTTTTCGTTTTTCAGCTTTTTCTGCTCCAAAAATTCTTAATAGGAAAATAACTTTTTTTTAAAATCTTGTTCCCTTGAGACAAATAAATATATTATACAATGCACGCTCTCATAACCAACGACTACAAATACAGTTGAAGATACCTGTTGAATAAATTTTTCTAAAAAAATAACTATTGCAGTGTGTCAGTGAGTAGGTAAAACAGGTAATTTAGACAAACTTGTTGCATTTCTAAAATAAGTGTGTCCACATAAGGAAAAAAAAAGTTTCGCATCTGAATTTAATTTTTTTGCAAAATTGTCTTACAGCATCTTAATTGCCCTTCACATCGAAAATCTTAATCAAAAGAAATTTTTTTCAATGTTTCATCTCTCTACAATCCGTAAAATTTTTTTTTGATATATCACATATTTTCAAAATAAAACACATAATCTCTCTGAAAAATAAAAAAAATAAAGAAGGGAAACACAGAGTTATTCAAAAACACGACGAAACCAACAGACCTTTTGATATTTGCATAATTAGGGAGCCTCATTACATATTTTGGAATGTAAGAAATATATGTATATATATATATATATATATACCGGTATATATATGTTATACTTTTAATATTTTGACATTTTTAGCAAAACATGTTTTGAAACTGTTCTTAAATTGCGCATTAAAAAACTTCTAATATTTACAATATAAATTTTTATAGTCAAAAGAAACAAACTTTTGTATGGAGCGCTATACCATGAACTTTAAACTATATGTGTGTATATTGGCCTACTGACTTAGAGTGCTTATGAAATGATTTTTTTTTGTTAAATTAGAAGATTATAAAGTACAAAACACCAAATAAGTATAAAAAATTGAAAAGCTTATTATGGTCAATTCTTATTTGAGCTCGAAAAAGAGTGAAATTGTAAAACAGGCTAAAAACCAATGCAGAACCGTGCTAACGATCGATTCATTGCCCACGTTGGGCCACTAAAAGATCGTAATTAGTCGAAATAAATAAATAAAAAATTCGTGTGAAATTGTGACTAATCTGCCACGCGGCCAAAACAGCCTAAATATCATGTGATTTCGGTTTTTTTGACTTCACAAAGTGATAAATCTACGTTTAAGCTTGTTGTTAGGTTTTGAGAGTTTAGTAACAGCAGTAGGTGTCGAGAATATCTTTAGTAAACGTACATGCTACAGCAATTGTGTTTTAAACCAATATTCTATAGATTATTACCTAAGTTTGACAATGTCTTAATAAACGTATTTATTAAATCAAAGTGGCGGGAAATGCCGGCTCCATCAATTTGACAAAGTAATTCAGCCCTTGCTAATAGGGTATTAAAGCCATTAATGGCATTATAGAGATCGATGTAGGCAGACTAAATAAGGCCTAAACAATCCTATGGCAAACATATTCATCCATGATACTGTTGAATATACTTAAAAAAAATTAAGTGTGACAACAAGGAGGATAAACAAGTTATTTAATCAGCTCGAGATTGAAATTTTTTTATCGCCAAAAAGTGGAATGGGAAGGTAATGTTTTGAGCGTTAGTCTTTCGTTCAGTAGAACCAGAGCTAACGCTCAAAACTTAACAGCTTCCTACTCCATAAACGGCTATGATAAAATATTTCTAAAGTTGATTAAATTATATTTTCTTTTATGCTCAGGTTAACGTTGGTAGGTGTTGCAAAATCTTTAAAACCTGGTTTATAAAGTAACAAAATCAAAATAAATAACGCGTTATAGAAAGAAAATAACGCATACTGCTTGTTTATCGTATGGTGTTTAAATAAATGTACTTATTACTTAAAACTGGCGGGAAATGTCGGTCCAAGGCACTCGACAAAGCAATTCAACCATTAAATTTAGAATATAGCTTTTCGAATATGTTCTTTGTGTTCTAAGTAAGTTTCTACTGAGCAAGACTTTAATTAATACTAGAATGAAATTCTTTTCAAGTGATAAAAAACTTTTACACTTGGCTTAACTGTGAACTGTACTATAAAACACAAGACCAGTTGCACACTGAGGCCGGAGAAGTAATAAAGAATATGTTGTACTATTAGGGAATTAAACGTTACAATTGCGTAAGTTTCAGCTAATTCATGAAACGCTTTCGAACCGTTAAAACCTTAGCGAATTTAAAAACTGAAAAAATTCCTTTCTATTGAAAATATAATGTCGAACAAAGCTCGGACGTTATTGTCTATAGATTGAGTTAAGCCAAGTGTGTCAGAGAGAATTTGCGGGCCATAAAATATATCCACCTTCTACAGGTATAAAGTGCCCAGCAGACAAAAATAATGTGTACATATAATATTTTCGTCCACTTTTCAAAAGTCAGGATTTTTGAAATCGTTTGATGGTTCTAAAGTTTTCCCAACAGCGCGTGAGTGATAATACTTAATTAATTCTATAAGCAGATTATGGCTTTGAAAAAGATGTTAATTCTGTAACTTTAAATCCTTGGCAATTCAAGAGAAATGAATTATGGAAAATTTAAATGACAAAATGCATTGACTTTTGTTCAAAATTTAGAATGAAAAGAAATTTTAAAAACTAGTATTTATGTATTTTTTTCTTTTAAATATTAAGTCTTGTGATAAGTTGAAGCTAGCGTCATTTAATTTTAAGCTGGCAACTAGAAGTAATCTTCAACAAGTATGTTGTATGTTAGGGATAGCACAAACAAATTTTCAAGTGAAATATAAAACTTTGTTAGTTACTTGGGTGAAATATGATCAAAATATCACAAGGCCCAGGAGATACACATAAACAACAATTCAAGCGTAGCGATGCTTTTTAAGCTATCTATTATCCTAAATCACTAAAGCAGGGAATGACTTTGTTAAGAGCTAAGTAAAATCTCCTTTGTCGGTATTTTATAAAGTCAAGTTAAGTGAGCAGAAGAATGATTTCACTTATTTATCTATGCACAAAAGTGCGATTCTCATTTGACAATTAGCTTTGAGTCGGAACGCTGTAAGCCGTTCAGTGACACCCTAAGTTTCATAAACGTCGTTGAATCCATCTTAACAAAAACCAATTGACAAACTCCATACAAGATGCCAGCAAGTGAATGGGACGAAAAGAACCATTCCAATGAAGCCACTAATTCTAAGGTAAGTAATTATTTCGACTTCAGCGTGGCATGTTGAAGGGGGTGTGTTCCATTCAATTTCCCGAACCGATCAGCAACCATCATGCAAATACTTAAATATCTATGCAAACAATAAGTTTCTGAATTCACTAGACGATAGAGCTGGTGTTATTTTGTTAATTCATTTTAAAGTTGAAGAATTTTCTCTCTAATTTTGGTATTACCTGACTTGTGAGGAAAATATTTCTAGTCACAGAACAGTGACTTTAGTTAGGGTTGGCCAAATTTCTCTTGTTCAATCCTTCGTTTTGAGATGGAGTCGAAGTATTAAGGGTTGTAATGAGTTAAAACATCAAAAGATGAGAAAACGTCATACAGGCAATCACACAATTTTGGTAAATTTCGAGTTTTCAATAAATTTCCAACTTCATGGTTAAATGGGGATAAACAATGAGTTTTAAAATCCCGGATTTTTCTTTTGCTTCTCATTTTTTAAAACAAATATGCAATGAGGCGTAAGAGTTTTGAAGTATTCAAAAAGTAAAAAAAAAAAAGCCGAAAATAGTTACAGTTCAAGCTTTTGAGTTTAAAAATCTACCAAATGAGTTTACAAATAATGTTTTATAGATTTTATTTAAAAAAAAGTTTGGCTTCGCAAGAATGGCGACAGAAACAAGTTATACGCTTTACTGAGCAAAGTAAATGTTCAACTTTTGTTGCTTTAAACAACTAATAATTTAGGATTCAAACCCTTTATTGTTATGAATTAACATCATAAGAGATGGAATTTACATTCAATCCGCCCATTCTTCGGACCATAATAATTAGAAAAACGTACCCTTAAGCAATTATTAACACTGATGAAGATTCGCAAAGTGAAAAAAGCCAAAGCGAGATAGCAAAAAAGGGAAAACACTTTCAACTAACATGACTACGTGTCTTTCTTTTTAATTTGCTTTGACAAGATCATTTCAACGACATTATGCTTAACCAAGATGCTTTATAAACTTGTAACTGTACAAAAACGAAGGCTATTGCAGTTTGATAAATAATAGCGCCGGAAAATATAACCGTAAGGAAACAAACGTTTTTGCGTAAAACACCAAGAAAACCGGAAATTCAACGTCCATACACTTTAGGACGGCACAAACGAGCATTCCCAGACTTACCTTAACTAATTTCGACTCTAATTTTAACCTCCTCTAAATCAAAAGCTAAACCTTATCTTGGCCAAAACTCTAACCCACACCTCCCGGTTGACCCTATGACTCAATCGGGGGCCAATTTGTGGGTTGGAAGAGTCAAAGGGGACCAAGAAAAACAATTAGTTTCAATTTTGTTATGTTTTGGCGCCTCTTTTAGGAATTGATATGCTTGGGTATGGAAGATAACATTTTAAATGTCTGATAAATTTGAAAATATTATATACACAGAGGGGTTAAGAGTTTAACATAAATAAAATACTTTTCTTAAAAAACAAATTTTTCTTAATTTAAATCTATTCATTTGTATTTTATAGTATAATCACTAAACTCCATGAATTTAAATATGATTATTTCAAAACTTAAAGCAAATCTTGAATTCTATCATAAAGAAAACAAACTTGTTGACCGAGTGCGTGACAACAAAACTTATCGATGCATAAATCAAAGGACTTGATATATGTTAGCCTCTAGGGTATTAAGAGTCAATTATGATTGATTCATTGAAATAATCAGACTTTGTAAAATCAAGTAGAAAGTGCTTAGCTTCCCGCCAAAACATGAATTTCATCTGATGCGTGTGGTCATGTCTTGCTTCTTTTCTCAAAAGGCGGTTAAAATCAACATGGATTACAAGCAGTTTCTCAACAACATTTCGGAGCCACACGATGAGGAGCCCCAAAAAAAGAAAAGCAGGCAAATTTTGACAACAAACACTCCGATTAAGTTTACATACACGGATCTTTACCGATGCTTGTACAGGCAAAATGACGTGCAAGCGTTGAATACAGACCAAATGACAGAGAATGGCCTCCCGGATGTCAACAACCACAAGTTTATGGCTAAGTTTTGTAAGTTTATCAGAATTACACATCAACTCGCGTGGATGTTATATCATTGTATTATGCTATTATTTCGTTTTGTATCATGCTTTCCTGATTAACTCTCATGGAAGATGTCTAAAACTTTTAAAGTCCTGCATCAGCAGTGACATAAAACGTCTGTTTTTTTGGAAATGTTTACAAAGTATTGTTATTTTTTTGCCAATCAATGCTAAAAGTCAAACACAAAATGTAGAAGAATATATTGGAGACCTGCATGTGAGCCAGTTATTATTATTTCAAATCGGTTAATGAAAAATTAAAGATTTATCTTCATGATTTGATTCGAAATTTATATAGTACTTCAACTTTTGTTAATCTGAGTAATTTATGTTGGTTTTTTTACTAGAAATTATTGCGCTGTTTTGTTTTCCCCGCCAACGCAACTAAATATGAATTTAACGAACGATTGATTTTCAAACTTGCAAAAGCACTTACTCGGTGAAATATTGATAGCTCACAAAATAACGGGAATTTTAAAAAGAAGTTGTCCAATTTTGCAACTGAAGTTCTTTTATGAAGATTTTAATTTTGGAACAATGAAATTATAGGTTTTGTTTTTGTGAAAATTATCAAGGTAAAGTTGAACGCGTGGAATTGGTGTGCAGTTACTTTCATGGATCAATGGCGTCGCGCACGTGTCTTGAGAATTTTAAGTTTGTAAATAATAAAAAATATAAGTTTTTAGCGTAAAGAACTTTTTCGTTTTAATTTTTTAATTGCATCGGATTTGAAAAGGTCTTCAAAAGATAAAGTTGTGTCTTTCCATGAAAGATAAAAATTTCGTTTTCCAAATTTACGCCATCACGTCGCGATCGTCTTGTGGTACTTGATCAGCTACGGACAGTTATAGACAAAAGTTTTTTTAGATACTATTGTTTCCTTAAAAAATGTTCATTAAAAAGTCTTTACTTGTGTTTCAAGTTATTTATAACTTAATTTTATTATTTCAGCTTCCAGTGATATTTAAAAAAAAATCCATCTTAACTTACGTTTTGTTAGAGAAAGAGTACAACGGTCAGCGGTAAAATGCCCGAAATCTTGTTAAAAACTTTTAAAAATACTGTATGTTGATTTAAATAACTTGTAAATTTTACCGCCATTGTTCGACTTCTTTTGTTTTTTAATTAGAATATAATAAAAAATTATTAAATTAAGTGTGAGACCTGTGCAGAAAAATTATGACAATAAACACTGAACAAACATGCATAATCAGCAAATTATTTAGTTTACAACCATTTATGTTTCCCTCAAAAGTTCATAGCCTTGTTACTCTGTTATTTTGTAAATTAAAAAAAAAGTTCCATTAAGAATGCGTAACTTAAAATTATGAATTAGAAAGTTTCCTTTTTTTTGCGCAGTATAATTTTTTTTAAATTGTGCTTGCACATTAAATTCACCTTGGCCAGCGTTCCAACAGACCGTGTATCAACCAATCGGATTTTTCGATTTCATTTTTCTATTAAAGTTAGTCAAGGTGACCACTACTGGGTATTACTTTTTTCATATGAGACTTGTATGTTTCTCCAGGGTGTGAGATTTGCCGTAAAGACCGTGAAGCAGAATGCCAAATTCATGGACCAAAACACTCCCTTAGAAGGCCAAACAAAATTGAGAAGCAAAACGTTTCAAATGCTGTGAAGTCTTTTCCCGAGGAGGTGGAGCTGTGCCGTTCAAGTATTCCTGGGGCTGGTTACGGAGTCTGCACTAAGAGGGCGATTCCCATGGGAACATGGATCGGACCTTACGAGGGACGACGACTAAAAATGGAAGATATTGTCCCTGGGAAAGACACCTCTTACATGTGGGAGGTTCGTTTTGACTATTTGAATTATACTTCTTCTTCCGTGACTTATCACATACATAACATGACCTATCACTACTTAACTACTTGTTCAATAGGTAAAAAAAAACAGCTGAAAGATTTTTAGTTGGTATAACCCGTAATTTAAATAAATTAAGGTTAAAATTTAAATGATTATTTCTCTAAAATGCATGGCGATGTTTCGAGGATCAACTATTCTTTTAAGAGCAACTGGCGAAACGTTAACACTGCATACGCCAGCGTTTTACACTCTTTAAGATGATGGTCACAAAACTGAGTTGTCTAAATTACTCGTTATCGGGTATAAGTGTTTGTTATAGCGAGTATAAAATGCTGTAAACTATTTGCCAAAGTCATCATTTACAATTTGCTTTATTAGCATACAGATTTAGGTGGCAATTAAAACAAGATAAGAAAGATTTGAGTTTAAAACTTAAAGCTTTTAAAGCGAACAATGTAATTAAAACTTTGTGTCTATGTTACGGTTTTTAGGAAGATATCTTTGTTCTGAAAATCTCAAAAATGGGCAAAACCGTTGATAAGCTATCGATTCTTTTTACCACTCCTATTACACCAAAGGAACATTAATTAAATTAAAAGTAGGGCTCAAAGAAACTATTACATGCTGTTGCCATATACGTAGTAATGAGGTAAGAAGTGGAAACCAAAATATTTCGATAGATACGACGAAGTTCTTCTAGGCTCTTGATAGTCATGTTGAATACTCTTCCCGTAGATTTACAAAGATGGCGCTCTAGTAGGCTACATTGATGGCAGTGATGAAAACACGTCAAGCTGGATGAGATTTATCCGCTGCGCCCGAAATAAGGAAGAGCAGAACTTGTTTGCGTTTCAGTATCTGGGTAACATTTACTACCGTGCCTTCAAAGAGATCCCCGTAGGCAAGGAGTTGCTGGTGTGGTATGATGACAAATATCCTCACTACCTCGGAGTGCCAGAATCCATGTTTGACATGTCCAACTTTATTTCCAACGGTAAGCCGTCGTTTTAGGAAAATCGTTCCTCAATTTGGGCTGTGTTTTCGGGATTTTTCGAGCTTTAGTCAGCCATAAAGACAGCGTTCATTTCCTGTATCTGTAGTGTTAAGTAGACGAGAGACCACGAAGGTCTTTGACTTCCTCTAGACAGGACTCTAATCCGTCGCATCCAAGCAGAAGTTAGTTCATATTCATAAGCTGAGTTAACTGATACAAGTAAGAAAAATTGTGTTGCTAAAGGACGCAACGTGCAGCGTTCTGTCTTGGATTTGAGCTCACAATATTAGGAACAAATCAGGGTCTTGCTCAAAAAGACAACACAGCGGTACGGCATAGATTCAAACTCACGTCCTATATTCCATTTCTAATGCCCTAGACTTTATTAGACCTTGTTAAGATGGTACAAAAAGTTGAATGTAAGAACCAAAACACTTTACTCAAAGAGAAAGTAAAATTACAGTGAAGCTTTGCTTTATCTTGAAACGGTATTTTCTTCGATTTAGGGAAAATACCACCGAGTCATGTAGCCAATCTGAAGTTCCAATGTCTACGAGTGAGCATCTCCATTAGTTGTAAGTCACGCGACTTACTTACACTTGAGTCACTGACTATTAAATTAGTTTCCCTTTTACTATATCCAGGATCCAAACCAATCAACAACACAATGGTGGTAATAGCCCCACGAGAGGTTCCAACCATTCCTCTACCTAGGGAGAATGGGCAACAACTACCAATTACTTCCACTCTCCCACCTGCCCACCAAGCTTGTTTGAAGCGTACCTACTCCTGCGGACCAGGTTCACAGCCGAGTGACCAGCCACAAATAAGGAAACTGGGGAGAACAGAGCAACCAGTGGTGCAGTGCGGGCTGCAACCCCAAGGAACACCTGTAAAAAACGGCCTTCCTGTGGTTCACACGGTTTACGGGTCCCCTCAACGGCGATACTCTCTAAACGAAAACCATTCTCCTCTTTCAAGAAAAACAAGCGAATCAGGATCAAGTTATACTCCAAGCTCGGATGAGGAAAAACTTTCCACTCCCAGCCCTCCCCAGTCGCCTGTGACGTCTGACGCTTCAGATGTCAGCTGTATGTGGAAATGCGGTCAGTGCGGTAAAACTTTTGCTCAACGGGCCATGCTACAGATCCATGTGTGTCCACGAACCCCAAGAAAACCATACCAGTGCGGCCACTGTCCCGAGTCATTCTGTTCACCGAACGAACTGCGCACACATGTCGTCACTCACATGGGAGAGAAACCATTTAAGTGTGGCTATTGTTCGCGCTCGTTCTCAGGCTCTACGACGCTTAATAACCACATCCGCACTCACACAGGGGAAAAGCCATTTCAGTGTGATAAGTGTGACAAGACTTTCTCCCAGGCTTCCCAGCTCAGCAGACACCAAAGAATTCCAGGAGACTGTATCGAGTGCAAGTGAATATCATTTCTTTTTGACATCATATATTGTAACAGCGTTTGTGACATCATAAAGTGACACTAAGACAGTTATATTCCGCGTCGGTTGGCTTCCTTATAACATTCGCAGCTCAAAAAGTATGATAATATCATAGTATCAATTTGACAGTTAGCTTAAAAAGTAATAATAGCGAGAGTTGGCGAAAGTAAAAATGTCACGATAAAATTTCACGAGTTTTCTTAATGAGTTAAAGCGGCACCAAATAATACTTCATACCATATAAAATAAATTTCTTCAAAACATATGTTTAAATTGAGTAAATTTAAGGATCAATGTCCTGACTTGGGAGACTAGGTTCTAGCGAGAGATGTTAGCCTAACACGAAATCAATTTTATGTCGTAGAGTTGAAAATCGGACTGTATCTTATCCATCCTGAGGTTATATTCGTCGTTATTTACCTGAATAACAACATTTCACCTCTTGACTATCATTGCTGTCAATTTTTCTTTTATTTTTTTTCTAAAACGTTTTAAATGACTACGAGATCCTCCGTGGTCCTATCTCGCCACGGCAGGCTTCGTCGTGGAAGTGGACGACCTATGGAGTCAGCTACAGAAGAAAAAAAAATATACAGATTCTTCTGGAGGAAAACCAGCAAAAGAATTTACCTGAAGAAAGAAGTGCATGCTACGTGGAAGAGGCTAAAAATTGCAAGCAGTTTCGCAAATGCTCGGCCTTTGCAGCGTATTTGCTGTCACTTGAAAGCAACAGACGGCAAAAGTGAGTAGATTTCGAGTGTATATTTCGAGATACTTTTACCCTATATGTTAAACAACATTATTTAAAACGCTAGTTGTGCTGTTTTTGCAGATTGCGTCATGTCAAACAAACATTACAAACACATTTGAAGTAGACTTGAACTTAGTCTCCCATAGCGGAACATTGCCCCTTTAACACGACAAATTCATTTTAAAACTTTTTTTTTGCAATCGAACAGAACATCAAACATTCTCACACCAAAAAACTATATTTTTTGAGCACTCCAAACTATATTTGCTGCTAAAACTTGGTCGAAGAGATTGAGCCAAACTAAATTTGGTAAACTTAATATTGTGTTGTAGTCCCTTGTGTAGATTGTGACCAAGTTGATTTTGTCGCAGTTGAAAAAAGTCGAAATCTGTAAATTAGATTGTACATATAATAAAAATAAAGTTGTATTTTTGAAAAAGTTTATTTTCATACTGAAATGTTATTTAAAACAACAAAATTTCACAAGATTTTCTTCCAGTTTTCCGTTTACGTACGTGCTCACCTTCTCCCCATCCCGACCTCTATAGACTATTTTAAAGTGCAAGCACCAAGAAAACTTGACTTTGCCTCATTGGTTAGTTTAAGGGGTCTAGATTTTACATTCGTGGGTTTTACGTGTGACCGCAACTTAGTAAGCAACAAAGAAGCTGGGAAAATACGATGATATAGGGATACGATACAGAGATTATTACATGTTAATAGCTTGATATTGTTTTTATTCACTCGTGTTTTTGAATCATATCACTCGCTCGCGGAATTGCTCGTTCGTGATATGAAGTAAAAACCTCATGAATAAAAACGATATCAAGCTATTAACATGTATTATTAAATTTTCAACCTCGAATATTGCGTTTCGCGCGTTCTGATTGGTTCACTCAATCTCGGTTATCAGCGCTCATATTCGGAGTTGACCATATATGGAAACTGACGGTGTTGTTTGCAGAGCCGAAAAATAGGCTCCGAATAAAATTTAGCTGTTATTTTTAAGTATCGAACAGTTCAGAAAGCTCAAGAAGTTTAATAAAACAGTTATTCCATTCGCGCTTGTTGGATATGAAATTATTTATAACTAAAGAGGCGCGTTATCCAACGGGCGCTCTTGAGATAATTGTTAAATAATCTCTATATCGTATCAGTTACGAACAAAATATTATGCTATTACACTTTTGTAAAACTTGGGGAGGCTCGCCAAACAAAGTGATAAAAATAGTGATCAATAAAATTTTTAAGATGTCACTTTGAACATCTGAAAAATGCTTGGTAGCCCGAACCATCGATGAGATAAACGGGTTTTGTGAAACCTCTATAAAATCGTAGGAAAAAATATTTAAACATATTGGGTTTATATTTTTATAAGTCCTTTTTTGTCATAGCAGATTTAAAATTCAAGTTTTCTTTTCGCGTTAAAAGCTAAGTAACATATTGTGGTGAAACAAAAAAGTTCAAAGATTCACATATACAGAACCATCGTCTTGACAGTTCTAGTAAGCTGTCGAACACTGCGCAAACTCGACGCCTGTTGGCCATTGGCATTCAACTAAAAATTTTCTGACGCATTATTTAACGTTTTATCAAGTATATAAACTAGGGGTAAGCATAACTTCGAAAGTGCGGGCGGAAAACTGACGAAGTATTATTATTGGAGAAATTCATACAGCACCCTTTGTTCAAAATCTATAAATATATTCGTAATGAATCTATGTTAAACGGCATGGCTCAAAAAATCTGGCCTGTGTGAGTTTTTTATACGAAATACCCTCTAGCGAACTAGCTTTATAAACCAAAACATGGCGAGATTTTCCAACTCAGTCTCTCTAAAAATGTATGGCAGTAATAAATACTATTGAAATCTGCCAAGTTGTTGAAGAACTGCACAATGTAGATTTCACGTGTGCACAATCATGAGATGAGCAACTGCAGAGGGCCCGTGTCAAAATCAGGTATCACAACCTGTTAAACAGGATCTTCTCAAGTGGTCAAACGAGTTTGTCAAGCATTCCATACATACCAGTGGGAAGACGAAAAAAAGTCTCTCTTTTAGATACATACAGCGCATGCGCGGCACATGCCGCTGACCGTTCAACAGCTTAAAATTACTGTAATCTGAAAAAAGTATTATTAGCTTTTCAAGAAACTAACTTTACATCTATTGAATTTCATTAAAGCTTCGTGTTAAAATAATCTATAACATGCATGAGAAACTTTAAAACTATAATCAATAGTGCGTTTAGGGCCTGTTTATATGGAGCCGAGCCAGCCCGGTAGGCGAGCTGGCCCGCTTACCGAGATGAATTTTTTCCGTTAATATGAGAATGAAAATCATCCCGCCTGGTGTGTTTATATGGAAAAACGACCATCCGGTTGCCGAGATCTCGGTTGTGCCAGACGAGATCTCGGAAAGCGGGACGGCTCGCTTTCTCATATAAACACAACTCGAGTTTGATAAACAAATAAGGTCTGATTACCGTCATCTCGGTATCCGGGCCAGCCCGTTAACCGGGCTAGCGCGACTCCATATAAACAGGCCCTTAGTAAGAAGAAAATGACTTCAAGCCACTTCTGACGTATATTACGCAATAATTTGATTAATTCAGATACTGCTATCCAACTCGCTTTGCAATTAAAAGCTACTTAATTAAACCTCGAAGGTCCAATGAACTAGGCGTCATTAGTCAAAAAGATAGATTTCTAATTGTTACTGAACTAGTCCGACCAAACGGCATTAATGAAATTAAAATAATAATTAAATTATTTTTTTTATCACTGAACTAGTCCGACCAAAAGGTATTATTGAAATCAAAATAATAATCTAAGAGTGAAAATCTTTTTAGTTAGAAATAAAATGTGTGTTTCCGGTAACAGGGTCCATTGAAATTAAACCAGAGAGTACGGTTTCGCAGCAGAAAACGCGCGTTTGTTTCCCAAATAAACATTTTAAACTTGCTTTATTTAGTCGTATGGTTGCCTTTTTGACCAACTAGTCGGTTGATACTAAATTTTTGCCTCTCCTACTCGACAATTGTTAGTAAACGGCCTCTTCTGCCTTAGGCTTCAAGAGCTATTAACTTGCACATTTTAATTTCCTTTGTTTAATAGTTAAATATCCACCAACATACCTTAGCCAGTGAAGTACGGAGAACGACCAAAAAATGAAAAAAAAAACAAAACAAAACAAACGCAACACCATTCAAATTTCAACTTTTTGACTGATTTTTTTTACCAGTACTTTAATGAGTTTGCGTGGGTCTAATCCCTAATAATGGCGGGAAAACAGGCAAAAAAAAACTGAAAAAAATTCCCGCCAATTCTAGTGTAAATATTTTGATATATTTCGGGGTTTTAGTAAGCACTTTTCAAAGGGGGGTAAATCAACTTATTAGTATACTTAAAATAACTTTAACTTCATAAGAGTAACTATTAATTATTATTCAGTGCACGCATAACCTAAGTTAAACTTAACGCCCTTGCAAGAATGACTATCCGAAAATAATATAAACATGTCGCTAAACAATGCAGCAACTAGTGCTTCCCAAAAATTGGCCGCAATGGCCGAACGAACGAAAGTTAAGCCGTTTGTCTATAGTATCTTTCTCTCTAAACCTTCCATCGGAAAGCCACACACTAGTCGTTTTAAGAGCACAACTATGACCCGGTGTTGCGCTGTCTTTGTGGCGGCAAATGAAATTAACTTACAATAATTTTGAAAAACGGCACGATACAGCTCTGACAAGTCTCCTCCCAGCGAAAAAATAATGTGAAATCGTGAAAACCCACGAATTTAGCTATACCAGCTATTGCGATAAAGTCGGCCGAGTTATTAACATATTAAAATATCTACACATAGCTGAATATTTTATCAACTGACGATACTCAGTATTGGTAACTTTCCTTTCGATTAAAGCAAATTTCTGAACGTTTTGATTCTGATGATAAACTTAACTTAATAAAATTCAAAAGCTGTCGCACGCAAAAAACAAAAAACAAAAAAAAGATAAACAAACCAGATAGTCTAAACACAAATATCGTTTCATCAATGACATTAAACATAGTCAATATTAGACACAAGTGTACATAAAGTGTTGCCTATTAATCCAAAATATGATGACTTTTCTAGCAACAAAAACAAAGTACTTAATAAATATCGGATATATAGAACTACGCCTTGATATTGTTAACTTGATACAAGCTGTTATATTTAATAAATATACTTGGCGGCGTCTTAGCAAGAGTGCTCGATTCTTTTTCTGAGAGTTGCTCTATATTTAGGTCTGTTTCCAGGCGAAAACAAATTGAATTACTTGAATAACGGAATAACACAGTCTATAATTGTTTAAAATTAGTCAAGGAATTTGCTTAAATGAGGTTGCTGTGAAAGAACCAGCTATTAAATACCATTAAGTCCAGACGGAATGGCGAAATAACAGGTGATTCCGCCCATAATTTCTGCCACACATACAAGACTTAATTGGTTCAATGTTGCACCCAATGTTACCATAAGTATTTTAAAGGCATGTTTCCTGACAAAATATTGGGAATAAAGTTGTCGTGTAGCAGCAGAAAAAATGTTAGTAATTCATGTCAGTATACTATAGCACCTGCAGCCACTTATAATTGGCACAGCAATATCACCAAACGGTTTCGAACACTCAAACTGTTATTTTTGGTAGATTTAAGGGGTAATGAACGCTACCTACAAGGTTTCAATTACTCCTTTTAGCGGTTACAAGGAACCAGCACTAGCACAATTGAGATTTTCTTTCAAACCACATCCAACGGCCATTGCGCTTTTACTATAATAATCTTATATGGGAACTCGAGCCTGTTTGGTCGCTTCAACATACTAAGGATTGCTGTTAACATGCAGACTCAATTTTATTTGTAGTAGATTTAAAGGTAAATGCTTGCTACCAGAATGGACTTTGAGCTTATTTTTCTTATTTTTATTGGGCGTTATTACTTGGTCTGTGTTATCTAGTCAAGAGATTATTGTTTTTCTCTTTTCTTTTTTATTCGTTTGGGCCACGAGAAACTCCGGAGTCTTTTGTAGCTATACATAACGCGCAGCGAATTAATTCGTTCGTTTAGCAACAACAGTTAGGGAAGTGTCGCTTTGGAATATCTATAATAAAAGTAGTCACAAATGTAACATCGCTAGGCCTTGACACAAATATCACGTAAAATCGCCTTAATATCTTTCCGGAAATTCTCAAAAACATATCTAAACGTTTTTCTATGTATCTCGACAAATCCTCTAAAGATCTCGTATTTTTGTTTTAAAAAATAAGCCAATTTTGAATCCCTTAGGCCAAAATTTTTCCCAGCGGGAGCTGAAAAGTTTGTCAGAGATTGTCTATACCAGTAGTATGGTATTGAAGGATTTGCAGTAGAAGAAGGAGTAAACTCAGAGCCTGAAGAAAGTTCAGGCTCATTGTTTCCAGCATCCGCTATTTTGACAAATGGCTGCTGGTGATATGGAACACATTATTCAATTGGGAAACCGCTGAACTGGATTAAGAAAATAGCGAGGAAAAGCTGGAAAACAGCTAAAAAAGCTATAAATTTTTCTAAATATCCCAAAATTTTCTAAATATTCTCAAATTTTATAAATATCTCGGAAACTTCTAAATATCTCAAAAAATATCCGGGTATTTGTGTCAAGGCCTAAACATCGCCCTTAGGACATCGCGTGCGTACAGGTGGAAAATTCCGACTAACCCTTCGCGTTTTCCCGCTAATTTTTGTGGTCCTTGGCGTGCGCACACACTGTTTCGTGTTTAAGTGGCGGAAACGAAAAATTAGCCTTATTAAATTTTTTTTATCAAAAAACATGCCTGCGGTTAGATTGTCGTCACGAAACATATAGGATGCGATATTTCATGCACGACTTGACTTTCCAAATGCAGTTTAAGAATTTACATTACAGAGGGGAACTTGCTTTATCCTTGTTCTTGAAAAATAATGCCTGTGTTTGCTGGCAGGCAAAAATCAGAGAGCAATGTTTTGTCTTAATTTATTCTGCACGTATTACTTCTTTAAAAAAAAACGTCTTGAAATTTTAATTCAGTTCCAATCAAAATGATAACCAAAGGCCTGAATCCTTAAGCAATTGTTGCAAATTTTATGTTCATCGTTGTAAGTAGCGTAAGGAGCTGACGTTTCGAGCGACAATACAGCACCGTACTGCACACTCTTGGGATGATGAAATTCATCTCAGTGAAATTCGACAAGTGTTTTACTTACAGACCAGAAACAAAAGATACAGCTATACAATGCCAGTTGTATGTTTTAAATCCAGTGTATAAAAAACTTTTAAATAATCTAAGCTATTCCAAAGCACCTATCTCTTGAGCTCCGGCTCATATCTAAATTAATTTTTTTTTTCACAGACATTTGATCAAACACCAGTAACATAAGAAACAGCCATCTAATAATAATCGTTGATTTTTTAACGAATGTATAAAAACATCATAAAATGATACACATTTACATTTATTACATAATTTAAGTTGTTCCCACGCACTTATCTCCGTTCTTGATCTCCGGCTCATATTAAATGGATGTTTTTTCCACAAACCCTTGATCAAACACAGGTAACATTAAAGACAGCCATCCAATACCAATGGTTTATTTATAATCCAATGCATAAAAACATAATTAAAATATATATACATCTACATTAATTTTATTATTACATAATTTAAGTTGTTCCCAAGCACTTATCTCCGTTCTTGATCTCCAGCTCATATCTTAATGAATGTTTTCTCCGCAAACCCTTGATTAACGTACATGACTTGCCCCGGTTTCTGTGTTAAGGTTTCAATCGCGTGTCACCCTTTACTCGCAATTGCTTCCCGGATTTGCCTATCAAGTTCAACAATGATCCGATCGTCCATTTTAAATGCTCCGGTTTGTAAGAGCGTGTCCCTTTCTTCTATCAGTTTTGAAATGCGACTGTCGATGTCCTCCTCGTCTTCATTAACTGGCGTCAAGTGTCTTGGATGGTTTTCTGAACTTGGTCGTTGATGATGCGGGCCATTTCTCGACGGGGAAGGGCTATATCTCTCTGCAGCTCTGAGTTTTTGTTCCTCTTGCTCTTTTAATCTGTGCAAATAAGAACAGAAACATGAACTGAAGAAAACGGTAGGGAGGGTTGAAACAACATTTAGCGCATTCAAAATGGTACTTTTACTTAGTGTCATGCAACAAAGCGAAACCCTTTTGAGGGCCTCTTCATATGAGCCCGGTTGAACGAGCTGGCCCATTTTCCGAGATCTCGTCTTCTCCGAAACCCTTATAAAATTTTCGATGTGTTCATATGAGAGGGCAGGCTGGCTTGGTTACCAAGATCTCGGTTTTTCCAACCGGAATCTCGGTTAGCGGGCTAGAAAATTTTGCCACATGTTACCGGGACGAATTCTTCGCAAAAGGGCGCATGCGTTACATGTTTTGTTTTTCTAATTTCGCGGCAAAACTCGTCCCCAGGATCTTCGGCCTTTCCTCATCTAGGAAACCGGGCTGAACTTTCCCATATGAACGCAAAGCGAAATCCGTCCTGGTAAGCGGGAAACCCGGTCAACCGGGCCCTGAGAGAACAAGTATGATTTCACACCGTTTTTCAACATTTCCTGTCTTGTGATTGGCTGATCAAAATAGTACAATAAAAATTAAAAAACTGCGATTAATGTCCGAGGTTTTTCTGATATCATGCCATTAGAAAACAATCAAATTGCAGGGTTTACCATAGAGCTTAATATGAATAAGTTTAAAAAGGAAATTTGAAATAATAATTACGAATTGATTTGTAACAGACGTTGTTTACTTGTTCAACATTTCAGGAAAAAATTTAGTTATCACACGAAGGTAGCTAGAGAGGAAAAGACACGGAGAATCCAAAAACTTCGATTATTACATACATTTAAAAGTTATCACAAAACGTCGCAAATAGAAATAGTACAACTTTTTAACGCTCAACAATGGACGCGAGGGCCTCACAAAACAAAAATTCTGAGATATAAATATACTTTGGGTTTCATTGTCGCTCTCTTGAATAGGCTGGGCCTATTTAGTGAAAAAAAAACACACCCAACCTTGCTAATTCTTGTTTTATCCCCTCGAGTTCATCTTTTTCTGACTTTACAACCTGAAAAAGAAATAAAAAAATCAGTAGAATTAGAAACGTTTCATCTTTGAACACATAGTGACTAAAAAATTAGAGTGTTAAAAAGAATACTGTGTTGTAGATAAGTTTTGGTGAGGTAAGTAATTTAACCGTTAACCACACTTTCTCATTTTCAAAAGACGTATACCGGGTCCACAAGATGCGTACCAGGTCCACAAGACGCGTACCAGGCTCACAAGACGCGTACCCGGTCCACAAGACGCGTACCATGTCCACAAGACGCATCCTAGGTCCACAAGACGCGTACTAGGTCCACAAGAGGCGTACCAAGTCCACAAGACGCGTACCAGGTCCACAAGACGAGTACCAGGTCCACAAGAGGCGTACCAGGTCCACAAGACGAGTACCAGGTCCACAA
>JAOEHV020149299.1:0-14191 GCA_025447995.2 Isaurus tuberculatus | reverse complement strand
ATAAAGAAACATGTGGATGCCGATACGAACTCAGACCGGTCCGAGTTCGTGCCGGTCTCATGTAAACAGCGCCTTAGAGTTGAGCTTGATTTAATAAAACACGAAAGCTGTGTTTATCTGTGGCTAGTGTTTATTACGGTTGCAGGCACTTGTTTAATGCTTACCAGCAATGCAGCATGTAAAAGTAAGTCTAATTTAATTGGCTTTTTCTTCATTGTAGATTGAAATAATTGGTAAAAACCGCAAGTAGAGTAGGAATATCGCGTTTAGAGCATTAGCCCTTCAACAGGGCAAGTTCTTTTACATTTGCATCTGCTCTGAGGTAGGGCTAACGCTCGAAACGTCTGCTTCCTAATCAACTTACACCGATAATTAAACATTTTGACGTTTAACATTTCACATATTTAAAACTGATTATATTATTCAAGGTTAATGGAGCGCGTGGATCATTTGTGTGCACAAGTGTCAGCGGAAGCTCTTGGTGTCATCAAAGTTGTTACTGAAACACAGGATAAACAGCGACAAAACCTCTTGAAGCACAACAAGAACTCGCTTTCAGCAGAGGTTCAAGTCAGGAAGAAATGGAGACAGATGAATGAGCGTCTTATTCATGAAAGGTGTGTTGTTGTCCTGCTAACCGTGAGATAGATTCACCTCTGGAACTGTAATTTGATTTACAAAAAGGCAACAAACTGTTAGGCGTTTACAAATAAGAAAACGTGTTCAACCTATGGGTGGGAAAAGCTTGTGATAAGACGTAACTCTCCTTGCTTTCAAATATGATTTGTTCAAATACAATGTAAATATATCGCCTATGGAAGACTCGCGTATTGCAGGTGCAACGTCTCGTTCTTCCCAGTGACAGAAAAAACGTGAGACAAACAGGTAGATACATTTAGTTAATGTGATGTAATTTGATACTTTACGTTCATCCTTCCCTTTCGCGTTTTTCAGCTACCTTACCAGAATAACACACAAGACAGGCGCGGATCCAGGAACTTAGGAAGGGGGGGGGGGGCACAAAGTTCTAGCCTAGGCTCCATCTCCTGCACTATCCTCCACGTTAAAAAAGCCTTACTAGTTAATTTTTCAGAAAGCCTAAATGTTCTAAATGTAAAAAAACTGAATTTTTGAAATCTAACGAAGAATCAGTTGCTCATGAATGAAGCAACAAATGTGGTCTAGTTTTCATCGTTTGTGTCAATTATTATGAGTAACGCTCGGTCTGACATGACAACAAACAGATATTTTCACTTTACGCCGATATATAGCCTATTATAAAAGTCACTGTCCCACTAAAAGGGGGGGGGGGGGCGCGGCCCGGCCTGCCCCTCCCCTAAATCCGTGCCTGTGGGACACATTTGACCGAAGAAGAGGAGAAAAAAAAATTGAGACTGGCAATGTTTTACAAATTTTTCAATGATATGCTTTACTCTGATAGCAAGAAGTTTCTTGAGCCTGTGAATCGCCCCAGTTGGCATTGATATAGGTTTGCTTACAGGGCGCCTCCATCAACAACAAATTATCACAAAATGTGATTATACTTTCCCAGAATAAAGAGACTGGAACAACCTCCCAATTAAAAAAACAGTCACAGTTCGCCTCCAGTTTTCATAGGCAGCTAGAATTCTTTTTTATTTAATTTGTCTTATTTATAATATATTGCTTGTTATTACTTATTTATTTAGGTTATATATGTTTATTTAGTACACCATTAACTTCTTATTTTAACACTTTTTTTCAGCTGACCTAACTTGTAAGAATTGTCTTTTTTTAGATGGAGAAAAAAACTAATTGGTAGAAGTAGAACTTTCTGAAAGAGAAGCAAGAGCCCCTGGATTCTATTCAAGGCATTTTCTCTGCCGCTTTACCATATGAGTTAATTGAATTGAATTGATCTTGCGAATTCGAAAAAAATATTATTTTGTCTAAAACCATAAAAAGAACCTTGTATGAAAGCTTAAAACTTTGTATCGTACAATTTACTAAGTATTAGAAGAAATAGTGTATATATTTTTAAGCTGTATACCTTTCAAACATTACAAGTGAGCGTTAACTTTGCGTTGTAGATCTTTTTTAGTTCGGTTTTTCAGAAGTCACTCTCAGAGGTCTTTTCAACAGTAGAAAAAAAATTTCTTATATCCTCTATTGTACAAGTATGGCGGCTCCATCGAGTTGTTTACTAATAAAATGAACAAAACAACAAAAAAAATATAAGCATATTCTTTATCCAAGCAAAAACCACCATTTGACTTCCCGCTTTTTAGCTATCAGGCGTTACGACTTAAAGCTTCCACATTCATTTTTACACCTTGATAAGATATATGCTTTTGGTTTTTGTTTACTTTTTTGAATATCTACTTAATCTTATAAGGGTTTTTCTTTTTCTTGTTAGGAGTATATGTCGTATATTGTCATAACGCGAGCTAGCTGGTGGCAGATGGTAGAATCATCCATCTTATAGTATATTGGAAGGAGAAAGAATTATTGGTATATTGCGTCTGTGATTGGAACCACCTCAAAATACATGTTGTTTTCATTTTGTGATCTTGATGTATTCGTTTAGTACAAGATCATTTTTTGTCATTTTATTTGTTTTTTTTTTTGGCACGTGGCTCGAAAAGTTTTGCACGTGATTTAATCAACTCTAGGTTAAAATGTTCAATTAGTCATCGCCATAAGTAGAGTAGGAAGGTGACGTTTCAAGTAATATAGTCCTTTCTCAGAATAACTACGAACTGTATTGGTCTGACGAAGGGCTAACACTCAAATTGTTAGCTTCCTACACTTTTTTTTATATTAAGAACACACTTAATAAGAACAGTGAGGCTCAAATCGCCCCAAAAATAAAAACAAATTAAGAACAATTTGAGGCTGAAATAAAAATTTTAAAAAAGAAAAAACAGCAAAATGAGCGTGGCAAGCAGTCGTCACAAAGAGCATCACACATTAAATAAATTTCGTTACTTATTATTTTAATACAAGTACACTCCAGCTGTAGGAACTACATGTACTGTCATCTGCTGCAAAATTTTACGCCCCAAAAATAGAACAAAATAAGAACATTTTGAGCCTCAAATTTTTGAAAAAAATAAGAACATTGAGCTTGGGCAAAATTTTACTGGTTCTTAATAAAAAAAAAAATGTATTCCACTTACGGCATTGACTGATTGAACATTTTAACATAGAGTTGATTAACTCACCTGTCTTACCTACTCAAAGATGCACTCAGTAGTATTCTAAAACCTGTTCAACAGGTATTGAAAAATTTGGCTATAAACTTGCGAACTTGATACTCTTGCGAATTTTCTGAAATCGTCGATGAGCTTCCCCGTTACGGGTAGGCAAAACACGTGCTTTAATGAACTCTAGGTTGATATACTCTTTCATTGCTATAATTAATTTAGTAAGTTGACGTTTCCATGCCTTTGCCAATTGCAAGAGCATTAGAGAACAAAAACAGGAAGGTATAAACAAGACTTGAATTTTATCAAAGTGCCAAAAAGCATTTATTGTCAAATACATTTCTAGTTGGTTCTTGTAACCGCACCGCAAGAAAAGATCTTTCAAAATTAAATAATGGCAAACTAAACTTTTTATTGAAATGGGAAAATATATTAACTCTGAATTTTCTCACTGAAAGAAAGGATTTTCCATATCACAACAAAAAGGAATTAACAATATAGGAGATAACAACTAGGTCAAATACAAATTATTTTTTATAGTGTTTTTAAAACCAGAAAAAACTAAACTGTTTTGCTTAGTTCATTAATAATGGTTTCTGCAAGAGAAAACTTTTCTCTCTAGCTAATGTTTCTATAATATTACTTTGATTTCGAGTCAAATCTTCTACTACACTGTAGTAATTACTACAACTTTTGAATATAATATTACTATTTACCACAACGAAAAAAGAAGCTAGATTGCTCTTTATCATATAGAATGATTTTTATTTTTGGTATTTTCTTTCAGCTTATCTAAAGTATCATCTCTATGTTAAGCCTGTGACCATAAAAATTGTCTGGGTTTATTCAGGATACATCCTTTCTGCAAGGATCTGTTGGCACTTCAACACCACATGGGCAAACGCCTTACCAGCAGTGCTCAAAAGGGATATACCTCTATAGTTGTCACATAGGCTACGGCTGCCCTTGTTCTTGTGTTGTGATCTTGGAGTCACGCATGTCCTGTCGCACTCCGTCTTCTTTTCAACAAATTAAAGGCGGAGCAGTTCGTGAAGATGATTTATCAGCACTGGTTAAAATTGTTATATTTGTTATATATTTGTCATATTTGTTCAAAAGAAGTTATTTGCAGTTACAAGATCAAATTATAAACAAAAAGACTCTTTTAAGGTGAAACTAAAGACTTCGAGTGATAGTGTGACTGTAGTTTAATATATAGATATTAAATAAGCTTTTTACGATAAGCTATCAATTCTAAACCTGTTAAATGGCTTTTTTTTTACTTAAAGTTTCTCTGACTTACACAATGTTATCAACCTGATTCAATAGCTTTGGTGGAACCGAAACCGTTAATTAATGCAATTTGCAATGTTGTGCGAAAGTGTTTAAATTGATACATTTCATCTGTTATTTTCTGAAACATAGATTGACAACAATTTATCAGAAACTAAACGACTTGCTTTGCTGCTGGTATTTTTAAAGGTTAAATCGAATGTAAGATATCACTGATATCAGGATTCGAAATGTTTTCCCCACTCAACAACACATCACAAGTCGATCCCTGCTCAATCAATATATCTGAATTGCTAGTAACGAAATATAAGTGAATTCGTTTCAGACTAACAGAATGAAGATCAAAATTGAATTTACAGCAAGTGTATGGAGTTTCGACGTGCTTTATTGAGGTTTTTCTATGGACTATCTTTATTTAGAATTCAATATTACCTAAAACGAATTTTCTCTTATTATTAACCGCATTTCAGTCCTTTTCATATAATTCAAAATGGACAGACGAATTAACAAGTTTCACATGACAAGTATTTTAAATACGGCAACCAGCATTTTTCTTCTAAACGGACACTCAATAAAATATCAGAAGCAGACGAAAAGAGATTCTTTATTTAAAAACATGAAATAAGAACTTCTGTAAATGAAACCGCGACTTTTTTAGCTGTGTAGTTTTGTGTAATTTCAGTTTTTTAGATGGTTCTATAGTTGTTTCCAGCCAATATAAGTAAAAGAAACTAAATTTTATGGTTAAAAATGAATTAAAGGGAAAAGAATGGATTTATAAGTCTTTCTAAAGTTTCTTAAGTTTTATTAATATGTAGTTCGGTAAGAGACAGAATTCAGTTCTTTTTTATAGATTTGCTTTTCATATGACTAAAAAAGTTATTGCACATTGTTAGCGAATTTTAGCGCGCCATTCATGGATTGTCAAATATTTCGTTCGTTTACAAAATGGTTGTGGCATGTTTGACTCTTGTTGAAAGTTATATAATTATTGTTTGCCCATTATGCCTTGGACAGCTGTCCTTTTAATTCGTCCCTTGCACCTGACATGATAACACGGCCCGTCAACACTCAAGCGTTTGCCTGATGAATTATTAATTGCACCTTTGAAGTCAATTGTTCCCTCTTGTTAAATACATCAGAAATTGCGCGAGCCTGCATAGTAGCTACTGTCGAAAGATCGCAAAGAGCTACTATTTACATTATCGGATAAGGCCTCGAAACACAAAAATATCTTTCAGGCAACCAAAAGTTGTTTTTACATATTGTGATTGAATTGTATCTCTATCTCGAAGAGAAAGAATCATTTTTGGTACATAACAAAACTAAAATTGTTTGTATCCGAAGAAAAGGGTACACTACGTTGATTGTTACACGCTTCTTCAAACCTCTGTTAGACGAAAAATGAACGACTCGCAAGAACACATCAAACGGCCTATGAATGCCTTTATGGTCTGGTCTCGCACAGAACGCCGAAAGCTAGCCCTGAAATACCCCAATATGCTCAACTGCGAAATCAGCAAACTGCTCGGTGCGGAATGGAGTCGTCTGAGCGACGAAGAGAAATCACCCTATATTCAAGAAGCCAAAAGGTTGCGCTCAATTCACAGCCAAAAGTACCCCGATTATTCCTACAAACCGCGAAGACGCAAAACAAAGTCAGCAAGAAAAGATCTGTTCCCTCCATTTGCCGAAGCAGGATTTAGTCCCCCAAGTTATCCACTCCCTGTCCATCATTATCTGGGTGCACATGTTCCAACAGCTTATACAGAACCTTATCTTATGCCACTTATGAGTCCCTCAACATCCACTACAGTAAAACGTCCTTATCTTGGAGGTGGTTATTCACTCGGCCCTCAAGATCTTCCAGAGTGTCACGGACATCTCCCTTTGCCTATGCTACCACAGAATACAGGCTTCCAACCAGCTCCCCAGTTAACAGAGAGAAGTGAGAAAGGTTTATCAGCTTATTCGTACTCTACAGGGTCATATTACAAGTCTTATTATAACCAGGCAGCTTATGGTCCACCATCATATAACTCGGGTAACCAGATCTCGTCTAACATTCATGGACCGCGTTAGAGACTTGACGTTTTAGCTTTAAAGTAGCAAAAAAAAAAAAATGAAATGACAGAGCAAAATATATCTGAAACCGAATGGTTTTCTTTTAGTTCAATTTTGACCAGCTATTATTTTATTGGGGTTAACTTTAATTTACTGAGGTAAATAATTTCTGAATTTTCGTATATTGCTTCACGCACGCTAAACAAAAAGAAAAGTCCATTCAGTTGCAATAGCAAAAAAGTAGGTCTGCAATAGAAAACAATTTTGTATAGGTATTGACTTCTATCAATATAACGGTTATGTCCTGATTTTGCTTCATAAAGTTTTGTTCAATCGATTTTAACAAGGATTTGTTAAATTCATGAAAATTGGTTTAAAATAAAGATAAAGACTTAAAACATTACACGACTCAATGACATTGTTTTTCACACAGCAGTAAAATAATAAAGCTAGCAAGAAGTGGATTAGACTTTAAGTTTACGTGTGTTTTGCTCGATGGGCGTTCATAGAGCTACAGAGAGCTTATTATTACAACAAAACAATAGGACAACCTGAAAAAATCATAAATTCATTTAGTGGCTCTCGTTGTTCGAACACACAGCCATTCATTTTTAAGACGTAAAAATAATTGCAGAAACAGTTAAAACAGACTCACTTTGCTTTGTTTTGTAACACTGTTTTAATTTCTTTTCACGTGGAAATCATTTGCTGTGTGCAGTGAGACCGGGGTTTTCATTTGCCTTGACAACTTTTTTTTTTCATTTATACAGTACAAAGCTTTAGTTGAAAAACAGTGAACTATTTAGACTTCACCCAAAGCTAAATGCTTAGATTAAGAACACCGTAAAATCGAAAATGATAAAACCTTATGTAATATTTCTTTGTCGTATTGAAAATAAATAACTTGATAACCTCAACAAACGTGTGGTGCAAACGGACGCAGTTGATACTACGACCATTAAAACTTCCCCAATAAAATAAGAAAAAGTACTTTTCAAGAGTTTATCTTAAAGTACTCAAATTTCTTTTCTTTTTCAAACAGTTAAAGTCTAAAACAAACTTACTTCAACTTAAGAGCTTAGTGTTTAATTTGTTTACGAAACTTTCGTAAGAATGATTTGATGTTCAATTTCTGTTGAAAAAATTTAATTTGCTTTCATAGTCGCTTTTGCTTTGTTTTCCTAAAGTGAACCATTATAAAGCCAAGAGATATCAAAGCAAAAAAAAAAGAAATTTCAAAACTATTTGTTGTAAAGTTTAATAACGATTTTCCCAGTAGCCATAACTGATTCAAACACTTCGAGCAAGGGAAACGCCATCTTTATTGTCTGATTTGCCATCAAAAGCTTTTCTTATGTTAATGCACAAAGAACTTGTTTATTTATCGTAAACTGTTCGCAAAGAAATAAACTTGCAGTCAAATGCAATTGTTTTAACACTCCTGTTAAATATTGTGAAAACACAGATATTAAAAAACTAGTAATGATGTTATGAATATTTTATCAATAAGAGCTGGTGCTGAATTCATAAGAGATAAAAGACTTTCGAATATTCGGCAGGCACCGGTAGACAAGTTGTCCATCCAAACAATTTATAGTTTTGCCGTCTTACAAATTCTTTACATCTCAAACAGATAAAACCTTCATCTATGTTCAAGTTAAAAAATTGACACGAATGGCTACAGGCTCAAAATATAAAGCGTAAACCATAGGTTTACTCAGCTGTAGAAAAAATAGTAACATCCATGCATTTTTCTTGGTCTTCTACAAAAAAATCAATTTTGTATCGTATTTTTGTTTTAGAAAAACTATTTTAAAAAGGGTTTCGAAAAAAAAATTATTTTCTTTGTAGTTATTTTGGCACAAGCCAAAAGCAATTTTGTAGTTTGGCATTTTGCCTTACTTCTCATTTGACAGAATGGTAACACCTTTGTGTATTCTACAGTGTTTATCAATTTCTGGAGTCTTACCGTTTGAAAACTAACACCCGCTAAGAATTGACGTGAATAAGAGATCCAAAACAAGTCCCAATTTTGTGCACAAACGAAAATTCTGATTTACTATTTAAAACTTCTAAAGAAGATAAAACCCTTAAGGATATTGTTATTGATATTATTTCGCTGAGAGTAAGAATTAAATTGAAGTCAGTGTTTTTTTTAGAAATTGCAACAAGCTGTTATCTCATTTAAAATACATAGGGATTCTCATTGTGGAGTTGTTCTCAATCGTTACTGTTCCATTGCTGGCTTTAGCAAAATTACGAAATCGTTTAGCCACTTAACAGTTGAGTATGTTTTTGATAACATTTTCGACAACTATTGTTTTCAAACGAAATCAACTGGCGAAAATTTGCTTTTTTCGAGTAAACAAACACCATTAAATTAAGCATGTTAGAAGGTGTTAACTGGGCAGCAAAAAAGAAAAATATAAAACCGTCATTAGGACTACTAATCTAGTTATAAAATTGGTATTTCTCTCGCGTGATTTTAAGTTTTGAGGTAAATAAAAACTTTGTTAAGAATTCTAAAAGCTGTTTAAAAATTTGGGTTTTCCAATACAGTCAAACTGACGTGCCTTCTCAGTTATCTGTAATTTAAGCTTATTTAAAATTTGATGAGAAAGCAGAAGTCAATAAAGTGCTAATAAAACTTAGAACAGAAACGCAGAAGGAACAAAGCAGATATTTTTCTAGATTTCGGATATGTTAGTTTGAAAGTAAATTTTAAACCTTATTTTGCGAATGGAAAAACTGAGTTACCATATTTTATCTCGGGAATGCTAAACTCTTTTCAATATTTGAAGTGAAAATTAAAGCCTGAGTTTCTACAATGACACAGCTGTATTGACTTGACGTCCATTTACCGAAGTCATTATAGTTCTTTGTCATTGTTTGGTTAAGTTTTATCATGAAAAAGCTCGCGTTGCAGTATTAAAATTTTATCAACAAACTGTAAAGTATCTTTATAAAACCAGAGGAAGTGTAAACTAACAAGGATGGCGAAGTTTTTGTGTTTTGAATTTGAACAAGTTCAGGCAAAGCACACTTTTAATTAAAGATAAAATTATTTGAATCCGTTCAAGGTAGAAATTAAAGTTTCAAAGTTGTGTTTAAAAACGTTTTTCAATTTCTCCTTCAATCTCTCGACCCGGTTTCTCTGCATATTGTTTCAAATTAACTCCACAGGACTAATACATTGTTGATATCATAACCTTTTACCAGCGCCTGTCCATAAATATCGAGAATCGGTGGGACTGCTTCAATAAATTCAAAATCCTGATACTTTGTCTGAAGAACACATTTAAGAAGCTATTTTAAACTTTTAGGAAATCAGTAGTTTTTGAGAAATCCGCGAAAATCGAACAACGCTTTTAGCCTTATTAAATATGCAAATTTAATTTAAAGCTCAAAATTTGGGAAGTTCGTCGCAATGGTACTACAAGATCTTGTTACACAAAGAAACTAAACACATTTAACAATTAATTTCATTCCTTAAAGAGTTCACAGGTATTACATATTTGAACATTGTAGAATAATTAATATGCTTTTCGATTTATTTGAAACACGAGGTACCAAGCCTTTTGTGACAAGACAAAAATCGCAAAACTTTGGACCTCTAAAAGTCATCTTGGTATGTCCGATAGAAAGTTAATTCTTGCATTTTGTCAAGGTTTGGCCTTTGGTCTTTGGTCCTATGAAACAAAATCTTTAAGCAATTTAGGCACGCGTGTACAAACATAAAAGTTTCTGAGAATGTATAAACCAAATTTGCATAATACGAACAGCACACCGCATAGTAACGCAAAGCATTTTTTAATATTGCCGGTGATCTCATTCACCACAAAATAAATGGCTTAAACGAGCCTGAGCAGAGTTTAAATCAATATTTACACTAATATGCCGCAATTTTGAATTCCAGTTATACTTCATATAGATATTTTCGAAGCCCCGATTTCATTACAGCTGAGAACTGTGTCTGAATTTGGTTCAGCCCTAGCGTGCAGCAAAGAAATCCCACCATTTTTTCCCGGGGGGGGGGGGACTCCCCTGAAAAGTGGGTAGGAGTGCTCGACGATACTTTTAGGGTCTGAAATTAGGATCCTGCGCACCTTTTAGGGTCTACGAACGGATAATGAACACCTCCGCACCTTTTAGGGTCCAAAATTGTTTTTGCTTGGAAATGTTCTTAGAAAATAAAAGTTTTCAACTCGATGCAATTTACAGATATCTTTATTAACTATAGCGATACAAACATTGTTTCTCTAAAGTTCAATGAACTTGATGTTATCCTTTGTTAGAGATGTTATAATCGGCCTCAGTTGATTGACATGTATCTTGAGAATAATAGTTAAATGTGGTCGCACCTTTTAGGGTAATTTTTAAAATCTTCCGTCGAGCACCCCTACCCACTTTTCAGGGGAGTCTCCCCCGGGCATTGAAGCTGTGCCGCCTATTCTCGATATTTACAGACAGGCGCTCTTACAAAATATCCTTATAAGCTCTTTTCATCAGACGTGCAAAGACTCGTTTACAAGAACTATTGAAAACGTTTCAGCTACTGACATGTATAGAGCCTAGCTAAAGTTAATATAAATTTCATAGTACGAAGTAGTTAAAACTTAAAAGTATTCTCAGTTTTTATGCTTCGAATGTTCAATGTATCTTTTTGCCCTAAAATTGTTATATTTACATGTGCCACAAGACACACGGAGATGCAAATTCTATTTTGGTTTTTGTGTTGGTAATCCTTTACCTGCACACCGCTCTCGCTCGTAGAAGATTATTTAAAGAATTGAAGATTAAATTCGTTTCGCGGCATTCCTTTGTAAAATCTTAATACAGGTACAGACAAAATTCTGTTTCAAACAGTTCACCTTCTCATTGAATTCTGCTAATGTAACTTATATGGTGGTCCCACGAAACCCCTTGCCTTCGAGCCAAGTATTGGGACGAATGAATGTGAAAACTACCTGGATGGTGTACAGTTACATGAGTTGTATCCCGCATCATGCCAGCCAAGTGTCGCCACTCCTCAAGCACACTTGAGTCCGTTATAACCAGCTGTGTATAATCCACCAAGCTTTCCTTTCCACGGAAGACGGTTTCATCATCCATACGTGTCAACATTTCAAGTTCAAACACCAAAAGCTCGTTTCCAAGCTGCACCCCCTTATCGGTCCTTGTCTATTCCACCATTGGTAACAGTAGGAGCATGGCACTCTGGATTGTCGCCGCATTCTTGTTACCTCGTGGCCTTACCGAAAAATGCGAAAAAATGCTATGGTTGCGGCAAAAATTTTTATGAAAAATTTCGTTAGCCGCCACACAACCTCGTAGTTAAGCACTTCGACCGATGGATGGTACACAGGGACGAGAGCACAGGGGCACTGGTGCACAGCGCAGAGTTTGCCAACTTTTATTACCATCCGTGTCCTGCACATATCAAGAGAAAAAACCCTGTTTTTTTTTCTCTTTTTTTTTTTTAATTTTTTTTTAATTAATTTTATTTTTCATCAAAAAATTTAGTTTACAAATTATGTTTTATATAAAAAAATAAAAAAATAAAAAAATAAATAAAAAAAAATAAAAATAATTAAAAAAAATAAAAAATAAAAAATAAAAAAATAAATAAATAAATAAAAAACGGCCTTGTACGTATCGACCTTAGCACGTACCACTCCCATGACGAAAGCCAAAGGGAAATACTGAAAGCCCTTGGACTTATTATTAATATTGTTAATGCGCAATAATACTATGCATTTTGATTTTTTTATTTACCTGTTCGTTATAGTTATTTTGACAAAAAATGGAGTAGGATTACCAAGAATTTAAAGAGAAAAAAATGGAAAAAAATCAAAATTTCGAAATGAGAATGTTATCAATCGATGTTACTGTTGCCATGGTAACCAGTTAGCTGATACAAGACAAATATTTTTAAAAACTGGAGTAGTCGAACTTTGTACCTGCTAATTTTGGTTACCAATGCTTTTCTGGAAAAAAAGTTCGATGGCAACTTAATGTTATACGCGTTGATTTGGATACCTATTTGTTACTGTACTTTTTATATAAATGAAAATATGTATGATTAAGCAGTGAAAATGCAATGTTAACTAACAATACAATATAATATTACCCTATTACCCTTCTTTTTTTCGCCTTACCCTTATTTTGTTTCTTTCTTTTATATCTAAAATTATTTTAGCAAAATCTGAAAAACCCGATTCTGTTGTAAAATATATTACGAACAGTAACACGAAATTGATGACTTGATGCTTAGATATAAATGAAACAACAGAGATTCCATTGTCCCGACCGCAACAAAATCAAACATGAAACCGGCGTGGATGATACGAAATTCACCCTTTCGCTTGTCACTTGTGCTTTCACATGAAGAAATATAACAGTAAGATATATCTATTCATAAAATATTTTTTTTAAAGATTAGTTTCTTTTTCAGTTTTGGCCACAGTTTCTTCCCAAAAATTAAATATCGATTTTCTCAATTGAATCCAGAAGAAAAAAGGACTAGTAAAAGAGTTTTTTTTTATATAAAAGCAACAGTAAAAAATTATCTTTGTGATACTGTGATTAGTGTATTCATAGACGGTAGGACACTGTACCTAAACATTGCATGTCTACTTGCAGTAGCCACAAGCGCTTAAAAGCGCCTTTTATTTATCACCTGTCACATCATACCATCTATATAAATAGTGCGGGATCATTATAGTCTCGCAAGCGGAAACCCACTCAAGAGGGAAACACTGATTATTAAAATCGTTAATTTGCAATAATTTGCACGCGCATTGATCAGCTCTTTTATTTATCTTTTCCTTTATATAGACTTATAGTTCTTTATAGCGTGTATTTTTTGGACTGATCTGATAATTCGGCATTTCCCACAATCCGAATTTTTTACACTCTGCGTTTTCTACACTCCACGTTTTCTACACTCCACATTTTCTACACTCCACATTTTCTACACTCCGTACCCAACATTTTCCCTGAATCTCGCATGGTTTATCACGTCCATTCCTGCATTCCTTAATCCCAAAACACCCCTTTCAAAAACATTTTAGTAGCAGCCGGAAATTTATTCATACTAAACTTATAAGCTTTTAAAAAAGTTATAATGCAGAAAGAAATTTGGTTGTTCACAACCAAATATCTTTCTGTATTACATCTTTTTTAAAAGCGCTATTTGACCTATTTGCCCAGACATTTTTTTCATAACAAATTGTTGTTTATTGTTTTATCGCCCTTGAAGTATTGCAATTATCAGAATTTCGTATAATTACGTATATACATATATGTTGAAATAAATATAGAAACACTAATTTCAATCTTGTGTGAGCATGTAAATTCTACGAGGTCACCTTTCAAGACAGTTACATGCTTGGATTGACATAATTTTCATGTTTTCAAAGTTGCTCTATCTTTATGCAAAGTAGCATAATTTAGGAGACATTCACCCACCCCGGTTCGCCAAAAAGTGTGGGAATTTAAACAATGGCAAAAATGGAAATATATTTCACGCCTTTTCAATTCATGTTTAACTCCATGGCCAATCATATCATTCTAGCTTCAGTATAAAATAAAGCACGTGCATTTTAGATGCAGTTTTCTTCCTCTCGCCCCGAGTTGAAGAAACGTTT
>JAOEHV020149198.1:0-14196 GCA_025447995.2 Isaurus tuberculatus | reverse complement strand
CGTTATAAAGGTGTGGTCGTATTAACGGGGTTTTCAAATAAGGAAATGTTTGGGCTTTTGTTTTGTTCGGGCCACAAGAGAGTGGTCGTTATAAAGGTGTGGTCGTATTAACGTGGTGGTCGGTTTGAAATTATGTATAACTAGTTTTAATAAAGGCTTTCATGTAGTAATTACAAGCATTGGTAACACATACGTCTTAGCAAGTATAAATAATCGGCAACCGGCACTAATATGGGCACTAGGCCACGTTGGTAGCGGGCATTACCCCTTAAATCTACCATAAACAAAAGTGAGGCTGATGTTAGCAGCCATCGACAGCTGTTTTGGCCTTAAGTCCTCGTTCAGCACTGCATAGCTAACAATCAGGCTCAGGTTCCCACTCGAGATAATAACAAATAGTAAAAGCTTGTGGAATGTGTCTGGAATAATAATTAAAAGTCATGTAGCACAAACGTACTAGTTATTAACTTGAGGCCACTAATGTGAGCACTAAGGCCAGGTTGGTAGTGAACATTAATGCTTAAATCTACCATAAATAAAAGTAAGCCCTATATTATCAGCCTATAATATGGGCACTAAGACCAGGTTGGTAGCGGGCATTAACGCTTAAATCTACCATAAATAAAATTAAGCCTTATATTAGCAACCCGCTATTTATCCATATTTGAGTGGCTGCAAGTTATTGATGCTACTACTTATGTGTTACCAATGCGTGTAATCATTATTTCAGCCACATCATACACGCTATGCAAAACGAGCGTCTCCTTTAAGAGATTGGTAACGAGTTTGCACGAAATCGAGGTAGGTCAGCCTTGCAATCACTCCATTTTGAGCATTTAGCGTTATGAGATATGTTGTACACTGTTTTTCCTCCGAATGATCACAAATTCACGGAATTATACGCTTACAGAAACGGATATTCCGGGTTCTTCGCTTGGTAGAAGAGACCCAAGTAATTTGAAAGTCGATGAGTTGAAATTCTGGCTAAAATGCAAAGGAGATCCGGCGAAGGGCTTGAAGACGAAAGCACAACTTGTGAAGCGGAAAGTTTGTTGATCTCTACCCTTGAAATATGGCTTAACTACAATCAAAGTGCGTATTTTTGATGCATAAAAACAAGTAGCTACTGCATGGCGGAATAGACCTCGATTTCGTGCAAACTCACCACCAGTCTTTTGTAGGAGACGCTCGTTTTGCATAGCGTTTTTACTTTCGTGTAGCTCTCGGTAATATGTAACATGCAATGAAAAACTCAGTTATAAGCGAAAAGCGGCGCTGGTTATATATAGAGCTATCCGCAAATTAAGCCTAAAATTGGAAATTGGATAAAGAAAAGGAAATTGGTTGCTTTTGCAGTTATTTTAATTCATAATGAAACGCTTAATGGAATCATGAATTTTTTATTCCTTCAGTAATGACTTTATTAGAACTTAACACTTTCTTGTTTAGTGACATAAATATTTTCATTACTTGGTTTGAGAACTAAATAAGAGAGTTTTTGGTTTTCAGTGGTTTTCGGCGTCAAACTTAGGGGCAACCGGTTTCTATGATACCGGAAGTTAAAGCTTAAAAGGAAGCAACCGGTTTCTATGATACCGGAAGTTAAAACTGAAAAAGAAGTCTTGGATTTGCACAATACCAATGAACCCCCTGAAAAAAAGGCAAAACAGCTTTCAATGGCTGACAACTCCACGAGTAAAACAGGTGTGCATACTAGCTAATTAGGTTTTGGTCAAACCTTGGCCTTGTGCTTGTGAAAGTTGATTCACTAGAAGGAGGAAAACCAGAGATCGCAGAGAAAAACCCTCGGAGTCAAATTGAGACTGACACTGAATCACAGCCGACGTGCGAACCCCAGTTTACAAAATCGGGTCCGTAGTGGTGGGAGGTGTAAGTAACTTTAATAGACTCTCAAAAGAAGAGCTAGAAATTGCATCATTTACACTTTCAATCATTTGGCTTAGAATTTTTTCCTCCCTCGAGGGTAAAGTTTTGGTTTATTGATACCTGTGTTTATGTTTGACTAGTCAAGTTAGAGCATGCGCAGAAGTCAAAACACAATCTCAACACGATGACAATTTCAGACCGTCTCACCGAAACGAGTTTCATTTAAAAAATGAAGTTCATATTGCATTAAATCACACAGCAAAGTTTTCGCCATCAGCTCGTCTTTTTTGAAAGTTTTATTATATAATTTACAATGCTAAAAATGGTGAAACGTCATCGAAGTACAATTTTTTTTTTTTGTGCTTTTTATCACAGCTCGACTACACCTGAATTTGGTGTTAGTTCTCATGGTCTCAGCGAGTGTTTACGTCGTATCAGACATAATTGCACCTGCCCGCTTTTAAGATATCTTTTAACTACATCTGAATATTTTTACATAGCATGATTTGAATATTGCATGAACCAGTTGAAGCCGATTCTAGAAACTTTGCCGCGAATAAACAGGTAGAAAATCTACGTCAAAGTAAACTGTCATATCGGGGAAATGTCTCGAATATAATTATCTGCAGATAACCAGAAAAAAAGTGATTAAGAAATTCAACTTCAAAACTAACAAACGCTGAGAAAGTTTTGAAATGTTTCAAATTAAAATAGAACTGAAAGCAATGATAGTACAATGGGTTGATAAAGGAAACCAATTAACATCCTTTTTTTAAGATTCAGTTCTTTATTTAGCGACCATGTAATCTTTCATGGACAAATGAAACTTATTGGTTTTGTATCAGAGTGGTAGAAATGGAAAAAAAAATTGTAAAAAGCATTCTCGGGGATTTTGATTTGGATTTCGGTCTACCAAGAACTGATTGTAAGTATATTTTCACTCTAATATGCAGTGCTTTCATATTATACGCATTTATAGTTTTTAGTTTTAACTCAAACATTTTTCTTAAATACTTTCAAGAGAATTGCAAGAGCGAGTGTATTTCTCATCTGTTAGGTTAAACAAATTGTTTGATTTTTCCGTTGGAAATTTTGTATTTTTACATAATAATACACCGATTGAAAGTTTTGAGCAAAATTAACCGAACTTTTGTCTGGTATTATGTTGAGACTTGTAACCACTTATAACGAAACTAATTATAAAAAAACCATCAAGGATTCAGTACATATACAAATATATTTATAGACTAAGAAATTTGCCAATACTAAGCAAAATTAGTGCATTTGGAAATCGTTATTACAGAATTAACTTAAGCACTAGTGGTTTGACTAGTTTCAAAATCAGATTTTGCAGGCATGTTCGATTTATTTCGTTTACTGACCAAAAAAAAATGTTCTCCTACATTCAAATTGCTCCAAGATTCTTTTACTCCTTGCTTTTTCTAGCTTGCTTCTACATTTTAATCAGCTTCTTTAATATGCAGTGTTTGATATGCTGAAGGCAAGACAAGCACTCTTCCAGTTATAAATAGATCAATTTTGTGCTGCCAAATCACCTAGCAACAACACTGAAAGCCCAAAGCTTTTTCTTTACATCTTGCAGTTCCACACTTAAGCTAAAATTATATGCACGTAGTCACGAAGAAATCTTCTAATGACATGTTTCAAACTTGCCAAATATCAAAGAAAGCTGAGAATATTGTTAATAAAAGGCAAGTTTAGGTTTTGCGTTGATTTTCTAAAACTAGCCATAAATAGAGCGAATGCAAGATAAATTGACTTTAGAAAGTATTTAAACTTCTAAATGTTAACGATTCTTTGTATCTTCTTTCGTTAGCTAAGGAATAAGTGTGTAAATTTTACCTTGTTGAGGATCTGGGCGAAAATTGACAAGACTTTGCTTTTTTTTTTCAGCTTTACTAATACTATACAGATGCTCAGTTCAGAGTTTAATTATCGTGTTTATGTTAATATACATTCCTTTTTGCTGTTTTTGCAAATTATTTAACTGTTTTGTTATTTAGTCGAAGATTTTAACAGCAACCTAAGGTTAAAAGATAAAACATATTTTTTTCCCAATCCTCTCTCAATTACTACTTGTGTATAAAATCTTTCTCAATATGCAGCAATAGTAGTAGTAGTGACTTTCGGATCGGAGTTTTCTATTCCACCTTGCGCAAATTGTCCGGATAAAAATAATATAGAATTTTCAAGATAAACAAAATCAAGCTTGAATTGTATGAAATAAGGCTCGAATGAAGCACCAAGTTCAAGTATAAGTTGCCTAATCAGGGTTGATCGTTGTCGAGCTCGAATGGAAAGAAATCAAGCTTGATATGAAGTGAAGTGCGAAGGCATTCGGGCTTAATTTGAAATCGAACTTGAAAGAAATCAGGCTTGATTTTAAGTCGAGCTTGAAAACAAATCGAGCTCAAATCGAACGTAACCGAGCTTGACTTAAAAACGCAAGCTTGAATTCTGTTCGTGGTGAATTTGAGCTCGCATGATACGAAAAAAAGGAAATCGAGCTCGTTTTAGAATTCAAGGTTGATTTTACAAAAGTAAGATAGGTAAACTAAAAATATTTTTTGTTGGTTGATTTTTGATAAACTCAGGCTTGAAATAACGAATTCAAGCTTGGTTGAAACAGATATTGATCCTAGTAGTGTTAGTGGTAGTACATAGGCGGCGGAGCAGGGGGGGGGGAACAATGGGGAGGGGGCTGGAGCCCCCAAGCTAAAATTTGGGGGGCTCAGCCCCCCCCCAACGTTTCGATGCCAAAACTTTCGCTAAAGTAGTATATAACAATAAAATATGAGTATCTTTATAATAATCCTATTATAATCTATTGTTATTATAATCCACGGATTAATATTAATCCGAGTTGTCCTGTAGGTGGCATAGACATCATTTGTTTGTAGTTTTCGTTCTGTTCCGCTTGAGTCACCTTTTTGTTAAGAAAGTTTGAATGCTGAAATTACGAGATTGTTAAGAAAGTTTGAGTACTGGGGCCAATTTTTACTTTATTATAACTGAAAAAAAATACGTGTGTAATGAGCCCGATGCACCACTATAAAAGAGGTCAATGATTCGAAACTCGTTGAGGCCCGAATTTTTTAAGGTTTCTCTTTTGCAATTGCTTAAATGAAGAGAGCTGTCATTAATTTCACCCGGGAGGGGGCCGAAAGGAAAAACTAAATATTTACAAAAAGTTTAATGACCTAGCAACCTAAAACGCTCTTAGGTTTCATGGTCCAACCAGAACTGAAATTTTGATTTCGTGGCATATCTTATGAAATTAGAATAATTGATATGCACGAGACTTCCAATACCCGTCACGGTTTTCACTATTGTCAACATTTAGGGACTGTTCCTTATTTACAGCAAAGAGGGGGCCGGTGAATAAATTGAATCCAGCAGAAATATAAAATTTTACCCCCCAAAATTTCAAAATATGAAAATTTTACCCCCCCCTAACATAATAGTAATTACAAAAGTTTACCCTCCCATCACACACACACACAAACCCACACTCCAATCACTTTTTATTTTATGTCCGGTGAACGTTTCATGATACATGATCAGAAAATAATATAATCACGTTACTGTATTATATTCCGTGCTTATCACTTCATTCTTCATTCTCGGACTGTTCACCTTCCTCTTCACTAGAACCTTCACTTTCTTCATCATCTGTTATCAACTTAGGAGGAAAGGTTCCATTTATAAAAACTTTAAGGTTTCATCAGCAAACACTAAAAACACTAATTGACAAAAATTATTTGAAGACAGCCTGTCGTATCAGAGTATCAGAGATAACCTCAAAAACTAGCTAAAAACACAGAAAGCAACGAACAAAAAAGAGCCTAAAGCAGAGAAACACTCGAAGAAAAAGAAAAACAAAGACCAAAAATTAAAATCTTACAGGAAACTTTGTAAGGAAGTTTCATAGCCTATCAGTAGCTCATACAAGCCCCCCCCCCACAAAAACTTCCTTCTGGCATTTTATGACCACAGGTTTGATAGTCCGCGAGACCAATGAATAATTGGAAATCTGGTACTAGTAAACAATCGGCGCGAAAAGCGGATCTCTTCATTGAAGAAAATATATATTTTGCAGTTTGTTATTATTTTGCGTTTTCATCGTCACTGTTAAACTTTTCTTGATAAAATGCAATGGTTTAGCGAGTTTAGAACCACTACAATCTTATGAATATTCCAATTAGTTATGTCTATTGAAGCCATTCAAAAGAATGAAATGATCCGCGATCGAACGCTTTGTTAAGCAGTTGCGATGAGACGAGCAAGTTATGGCGGGTGAAAAACCCTTCGATGGTCCTAAAAACCGATTAATCAAGCTTTCGATCACCAAATTATGCCTCAGCTAAAGTTTAATCGTGAAGAACCTCTCTATAGTAAGTGTACACTCGAAGTAGCATGGAATGAAATTTAATGCCGGCAATTTAGCTAGAGATAAGAGTGCATTTCTCGACGAATTGCCGGTATTGTAATAAACAACAAAATTCTTTTGCTTCTAGCCATGATGGGTAAACGAGCCGATTCACTGGAAGAATATGAACCGCCGGTCGAATGGGAGCTTGTTGAAAGCATTGGAGAAGGCACTTATGGCGAGGTTTATAAAGTTCGAAATATTCATAGCGGCGAAATGGCAGCAGCTAAAGTTATAGACTCGGTGCACGAAAAAGTTGACGAAATTCTACCAGAGATCGAAGTTTTAAAGAAGCATTCCTCACATCCTAACATTGCTGGATTTTATGGTGCTTTCATCAAGAAAGATCCAAGGAAACAAGACCAGCTTTGGCTCGTTATGGAGGTATGAAAAAAAAAACTTTCCTGTGTCATAGGAAAACCATCAAAATCTTGTTATTTAGTTCTCAAAATTCTGAATAAATTATAAAGTTAATTTGATTGCGCATCGCTTTGTTTCGATCAACACTATATAAGCATAGAATTCCGCATTCATTTGTTAGGAGATATTCAGATTACATTGGTCTTAGAAGTTGAAGGGTACTTCAATTAAAACTCAATTAGACGTTATCGAAAAAGTAATTAAACCTTCAATTAAGAATTGTCAAAGTTTTTGTTTAGACTCTACAGAACTATGCTTTAACTTGCCAAAGGGCACCAAGACAAGTTTTGACAGATTCCATGATGAGCGTGTTTTAAATACTTTTTCCTTTGCGTTTCTTCGTTAGCTAGTTGGGCCTATATTTTAAATTGTTCTAATTGTTGATAAATAATCCGATTCTGAATAAACCAACGTAAGAAACAGATATTGGCAACATCTGTCCAAGTACATTAGTTAAAGTCAATAATGGATTGTCTTTATTGATAAACAATTGCAATTATCAGTTAAATGGAATGAAATGATTTCTCCATCAAAACATATTCAGTGAAGAAAAGGTTGGCATTTCAAAAAAACAGAAATTTTCTTTTGTTCATCTACATATTATTCTGATAATATATAATATTGCTAAAAATTAGTTTTCTGATTTCTAATTAGCATGTTATTGCAATCTTTATTAATTTTATTGCATGAATTTAATGGTTAATGGCCTTATGAAATTTCTCGAAATGGGCGAGCACAATGCTTGTTGATGTGAGCACATACAAATTGCTAGTTGAGAAATTCACTCATTCTTAGAAATTTATGGATTATTAAATGTATGTTGAGCAAAGATTTGGCTCATTATGTTCTCACTGAAATACCTCCTTACAGTTTTTCAATTAACACACATTCTTAGGAATTCCATAGCAACAGCCATTTTCTCATGACTCCAGCTGCACTCTATGTTACTACGTATTTATAAATTGGTCATTCTCACACCAGAAGTAGAATTATAAATATATTTAATTGTACTCTATAAGATTTCTTTTTTAAAGAAACTATTAAGCATTGCATTGATAATTAGGTAAAAAATGTTGTTTAAGTTAGTCTAGGTTGAAGTCTTTAATCATTAACCTAAGTACTAAGCCAAGAAAAGTTAGCTGGTGATTTGAGCTTCATCCCTTTTAGGAATACTTAAAATGTCAACTTCCTGGTTTACAGTAATGGAAATTATTAAACAATTCAAACTGAGTTGATTAAATGATATGTTTTTATCAGCCGTTTTGGGCAACAAATTATTGGTATTCTGGCATCTTAATTTGGTTTTCGTATTATTTATAATTAGATGTACTTAGGATTCCTGTGGTTTGATTGGTTGCTCACAGCATGATTCAGCTTAAATCACACCATTTTAGTCTATAACCACATTCATCAGTCAATCACAGATAAGAGCATGTTCCAACAGCCAATCACACTGAAGGAAAAAAAAGCGACAGAAACCAATAAGCTCAATTCCCATTGTTTAAGGGATCAATGTTTGTAACTTTCAGGGTTTAGAATTCTAAAGGGGGGGGGGTAAGGTCAACAGTTACAGTATGCACAATGTCATACTCCACTTCTTTAATCCTTTACTTCCACCTCTTTCTTTCCTTGAAAATTTTAAAAGTTAGACTCTTTGCATTATCATAACAGGCATAATCATATAAATAATTAGTGCTTAAATACTTTTAAGTTATTCCACGAGATCTGGTAAATGTTTTAACAATGTTGTTCCAAAGCCATTACAAGTTTTTATCCTGGTTTGGTAGGTCAGTATATCTTTAAAGTTCAAACCTACAGTTTTGGGTCACTTGGGACCTATGGCCAGTCAAGTTTAGGTATTCTATCATTAAGCTTAGTAGGTGGTGGTCACTTAGGACCATGCTTCATCAAGTTTGGTTATTTTATTACATGATTGAACAGAATACATGTGTATGTTGACTGTTTTGATTTTTTACAGCTATGCCGAGGGGGTTCTGTGACAAATCTGTCCAGAAGTTTTATCAGACAGAGAAAAAGTCTTGATGAACAACTAATTGCATACATTCTTCATGAAACTTTAAAGGTGAGTATTTTAAAATGATAGTTTTTAACCATTTAAAGGTGCTCTGTAACAAAAGGGACTGTAAAGACAGGTAGTAACCCCCCAAAAAAACTAAAGTGACCTCAAAGTTAACTTTTATTCAAATCAAAGGATGGGGTTAATGTGTAGTTTCTATATGGTTCCCACTTAACCCGATTCCTCCCCCCATCCCCTCCAAACTTCCCATTCCCATTGCGTGACTTGGCTGGCACAGTTGGTAAGATCTATTGGTTTCTAGCCATCTGGCAAAATTTGAGTGTACTTTTCCAATAAATTGATGGTGATGATATAAGCACCGTTGAGAAGATCTCTCTTTTTAAATGACAAAGCCCCAGATTTGTATCCCCATGGAGATCAAAATTTGTGTGTAATCTTCTTTTCTGCCAAACCTAAATCACCTTTCCAGCCATACAAAAGTTTTGTGAGGCTAGTTTCTGCTTGGAGCTAAGTTGTGATGGATTAGTGGCCTATCCAAGGGGAGTTGAAGACTCTCATCTGCATAGCACTAAAGAAATGGAGATAGTGCTGGCCCATTAGAGACTTTGCTTGTAAAAGTGTTTAGTTTTGCCCACTCCTCCACCCAGTATAACACAAGATAGGGCAACTACATTGACATCCTTCCTCGACACATGGTTTGCACTACTCCTGGAATTCCTGCAAAATTCCTGGAATTTTGAAATTTTCTTCCTGGGCCCTGGAAAACTCATGGAAAAACAATTAATTCCCCTGTACTCCTAGAGAACTCCTTGAAGTTTGCAGAAAGTATTTCAACTCTATTTATAACAAACAAATTAAAAACTTGTCAAAGCATTTGGCTCACAATTGTAATTTTTGTATTTTATCTATGCTCAATTTCAGTAAGTTTTCTTTTGGATTTGGGCTTAGTATTCTTGATATTGTTTTGTTTTTTGCCGAAGGAGAATTAGGGGTTGTGTCCTGGAAATGTTATTTTGCTACCCTGAAAAACTCCTGGAATTTTGTTTTTATCAATCACTATCAACCTGTCTACAGATTAACTTAGCTCACCCAATTGAAAACTGTTTTTGTATGTGAAACTGATGTCAACTGTTTTTTGGTCTAGGGTATTGAACATTTACACAGACACCATGTTATGCATCGAGACATCAAAGGACCAAATGTTATGCTTACTACTGAAGCGGAAGTTAAACTCATTGACTTTGGTAAGTTATATGTTAGTGTTTACTTTAGTATTAACACTATATTAAACTTTGACTGCTGTTATTAGAGTCGAAATAGATTAACTTCAACCATAAGCCTTCAAAGTGGCTAACACAATGTTTTACCTTGGAGCACTTCACCTGTTTGTTGTTAACCTGTAAAGTCTTAAAAAAGTGCTTGTTATGATTATCATTCACTGCAGGTGTGTCAGCTGAGATTTCAAATATAATGATGAGAAGAAACTCCTCAGTTGGGACTCCATTTTGGATGGCACCAGAAGTAAGTTAACAAGTATTATTAAGTAAAAAGAATAATTCTTAGGAACACCTTTTTTTCAAATCACTGCAATCATTCCAGACAAGATTTTTAATGTGAGGCCCTTTTTTTCCTAACTGCAAATTGACCACACATCAACACCATCATCATCATCACAATCATCATCACCGTCATCACCATCACCATCACCATCATCATTATCACCACCATCTATCATCACATCATCACCATCACCATCAACATCACCACCATCACCACCATTATCATCATCACCATCATCATCATCATCACCATCATCATCCATCAATAGAACAGCAACCGGCCCTGACCAAACTCCTTATTGGATTTGGAAAGACCAGACAGAGATCCTTGCACCCATTATCACCACCCTCTGAAACTTGTCTGTATCAACGCAAACCTGGCCAAAGTCTTGGAAGAGGGCAAACATCAACCCTCTACCAAAAGTTGATATTCCAAAAGAAAAAGGTGATTTTCGGGGGATCAATATAACACCGGTGATAGCGCGGGCGTTTGAGAGAGCAGTGTACATGACCCATGCCAAGCACATCGTTGAAGACAATCTAAGTAAAAAGCAGTTTGCATACAGGGAGGGTGATAGCTGTACTGATGCCCTGATAACGGTTCAACACAAGCTGTGCAAGTACCTAGATAACCCAGAATGCAAAGCTTTCAGGCTTTTTGCTTGATTTTAGCAAAGCGTTCGACTCAGTCAACCACAAACTGCTTGCAAATAAGCTGAAGAAACTACTATTAAATCCATACATCATAAACTGGTGGTTAAGTTTTCTACAAGATCGAAAACAAAGGTTTGGCAATGGAAATGTCATATGCAACTGGAAAACAGTGAATAAAGATACGACTCAGGGTAGTGTCAGCGGCCCACATCTGTTCAATATTTTCATTAACGACCTTGATTTAAAGATAGGCACGGATCCAGCAAACGTCAATTATGCCGATGATTGTACCATAAGTGCCTGTACATCATCCAATCCTTGCGCAAAGAAGGGTGCAAACAGCCAGAAATAGACCATCTCTTTCGGTCCATTGTCCTTCCGAACATTAAATACGCTCTTACAGTCTATGGAGCAGCTGGACCAGAACTAACAACGGCCCAAAATTTCTTGGACAGATGTTTTAAAAGAAAATATGTCTCAGAAAATATGTCTCGTCTTCAGGCGGTTCTCGGATGACCTTCAACTGGTTCTCTGCCCATGCAATTTTATTTGTTGGATTTTCTGGTGCCTAATTGAAAAATGTGAAATTACAATGGGGCATAATAAAATTTTCGCATTTTGGTTTTAAATGTTTCGATCCAGCCTAAGTTCTTCATACCAAAAAAATAATGCAAAACTGCATAAAAGCACAGATTGGAACAAAGACTTTTAATTTGTGAAGTAATTTATAGATCTTTGGAATGCAGTTATCTTTTTTGTATTTTATCTGCTGTTGCGAACCAGAGCATTGGAAACAGGAGTACAATATCTTTCCCAACACTTAAAAATCCAAACATCTTAAAGATAGCAAAAGCCGTGAACATTGCATTGGATCAGCTCAAAGCACTTCAGAATCTGAATGCAGATAACAGTATAATTACGATTATACTAGCTGACAGAGGGAGAGCAGTATTCATCATGAACGGATTCGTGTATCAGAAACCAAAACCAGACAAGCTGCACAGGAAAAGACGTCAAAAGCTCCTTTTGGACATAAAAACATCCAATGTCATAACAGGCACACCAGCTATAGGATCACAGCTGCCTCCTTTATTTTACTACTTCCCGCTGGCTTCTATCGTGTCCCGAAAATTCAGAAGCTTTGCATTTTACTCTGACCTATCATCAGCAGTATTGGTTGCCCAAACTACAACTCGTCCGAGTATTCTGTCATCTCTCCTACTTAACCTATTCACGTTCAGCAACACCACTGAGCTCGAAGAAAAGGTTCGTAATTTATCTATGGCACCTGATGAGATCATGGTCGTCATCGTTGTTATTGTCGTCATCATCATCATCATCATCATCATCTTGATCACCATCACCACCACCATAATCATCATCGTTACCACCATCATCATCATCACCACCAACATCATCATCACCACCACCATCATCATCACCACCATCATCATTGTCATCACCACCACCATCATCATCATCACCACCATCATCATCATCACCACCATAATCATCATCACCACCACCATCATCATCATCACCACCATCATCATCATCATCACCACCATAATCATCACCACCATCATCTTCATCATCACCACCATCATCATTGTCATCACCACCATCATCATCATCACCACCATCATCATCATCATCACCACCATAATCATCACCACCATCATCATCACCACCATCATCATCACCACCATCATCATCACCACCATCATCATCATCATCACCACAACCATAATCATCATCGTTACCACCATCATCATCATCACCACAACCATAATCATCATCGTTACCACCATTATCATCATCACCACCAACATCATCATCACCACCACCATCATTATCACCACAACCATAATCATCATCGTTACCACCATCATCATCATCACCACCAACATCATCATCACCACCACCATCATCATCATCACCACCATCATCATTGTCATCACCACCATCATCATCACCACCATCATCATCACCACCATCATCATCATTGATCATCACCACCACCATCATCATCATCACCACCATCATCATCATCATCACCACCATAATCATCACCACCATCATCATCATCATCACCACCACCATAATCATCATCATCACCACCATCATCATCATCACCACCATAATCATCATCATCACCATCATCATCATCACCACCACCATAATCATCATCACCACCATCATCATCATCATCATCACCACCATAATCATCAGCACCACCATCATCATCATCACCACCATAATCATCATCATCACCATCATCATCATCATCACCATCATCATCATCAGCACCATCATCATCATCACCACCATTATCATCATCACCACCATAATCATCATCGTTACCACCATCATCACTGTAAGGCTAGGCTAATTCACGGCGAGTATTTGGTAGCGGAAGATCATTTGCTAAACAACTTTTCGCGGTGAATTCAGCGCTCGGATGTGGAAATGCTGTACTAGTCGAATACAGTCAGAGATCACAGATAATCGGCTAAGATTGTCGGTGGTTTAATTGACGATAAACGAATGTAAAACATCGGTTCCCGCTTGCGTTCTAAAAGGCCAAAGGTAACTCCAAATTTTTAACTACAGCACCCTTATCACGATAAGAAATAAAAATAACTAAAACTGCCGGCAAAACAGCTCTAATCTCTATATTTTTGAGCACATGTAGACGCTAATGACGTAGGCTACGCAAAACAAATTAACGATTCAGGAATCAGTAAAAATAGCTAAAACTAACAGTGAAATGGCAGAGCCTCGATTTGCTGTTCATTACAATCACTATGGCCCTTATCATCAACTATTTAACGTTATGAACCTTTAACGTCATGCAAAACATAGCTTACGCACAGAGAGCTCTACGGCCTGTTGTGTTTCTGGCCAGCGTCTCATTGACGTTCCAATATTTTCAGTTACTGTTTGTGGTGTTAAATGTCACTTGGTGGTTCTGGACTTCTTATCCCAGAGGATTCTATTTTTGGTCAGACTCAATCTGCTTTGTAAATAACCAACTGCTTTGCTTCCTATCAATCGAAATTCTTAATTGGGGTAGAGGTTAATTTAACCGCCGCCTGGTTAGCCTAGTTTGTAAGGTGCCAGTCTATCGAGCGGGAGGCTCGGGTTCGATTCCCAGCCGGACCAACACTTAGGGTCTTAAAATAATT
>JAOEHV020149103.1:0-14200 GCA_025447995.2 Isaurus tuberculatus | reverse complement strand
TGAGTACCGGCATTTGCTGGGAGCTAACCTGCGATGGATTAGTGTCCCGTCCAGGGGGAGTCTACGACTCTCATCCGATTAACACTACAGAAACCGGAGATAAGCGCAGGCCCCATGGGTCACTAGGCTCGTAAAGGATTTAGCTTTTAAAGCTTTTTAAAGAAACGATTTACGACAACAATTCATAATTGTTTTATACAAGGTGGTCCGTCCCTTGACGAGTCTGTAGCTTTATGAGTCTAATAAACTTAATAATAGTCATAATAATAACAGTATTTATCACAACAAATACTTGTTGGCAACTCCCCGAAATAGCTTTTCAGTGTCATATTTTTAAAATAAAAATAAATACTTTATTTAATGTTTTTACGCGCAGGGGTGGTTGCCCACTCTCCCTAGCCAGAGGTTGATGTTTAAGCGGTCGACGACACAGATTTTGTCATGAAAGTCGATTCCATGGACGGAGGAAAAACGGAGATCGCAGAGGAACACCCTTGGAGTCAGAACGAGAAATTCATTAGGTCAGCTCCTATTCCTGATTTTTTAAAATAACCACTCCCAGTAAAGAATTCTAACTAGTTTGCTGTTTAAAAAGCATGGTAAATTTGTCTGTGGATCACCGAAGACAAATCCGTTCAATATCAGCGTCAGGGATATCTACCTGGGCCTTCCACAATCAAATCCAGTGCCTGACTAGTGCAGTGCCCACCGCCTGTTTATCCTAGTTGGTAAGATGCCATTCTATTGAGCGGGAGGCTCGGGTTCAATTCTCGGCCGGACCAACAATCGGGGTCTTAAAATAATTGAGGAGAAGGTGCTGTCTTTGTTCTAACATCTGCAAAAGGCTAGAGCTCCGCGTCTTCTTGGATAACGACGTTAAACCGTAGGTCCATACAGTCTCCCGACACTCTATTGGGGGACTCAAAAGAACTCACACACTTGTCGAAAAGAACAAGGTAGTGATCCCAGGGTTGTGGTCTGTTTCACTGAGGGCATTTTTTGATATTTGAAATATATTTAGCCGCTGTGTAGCGGAAAATCTAAGAACCTCTTCTGTTGAACCCTATATTAACTTGGAATGTGAGCCTGAAAAGCCCCATGGGTGAGGTTTGACAATAAAATTGAAATTAAAAATTGCCTTTAACCACTTATCAACGCTGGTTCCTGTGAACGAACATGAAAAAATTTTATTCTTTTTACCTTGTGCTTTGTAGCTGTAGTTTCCTCTCACACTGGAATCTGTGTTGAAATAAGCAACAGCTCGTTCCTGGAGAAGTTTAGCGTTGTCTTCCACCCACTCGGTTGAACCCACCAAACCAAACTCCTCAGCACCCCAACTACAAAACACGAGACTCCGCCGAGGACGCCAGTCGGTGTTGGCTAGTAAGTCGCCTTTAAATCATAAGAGAATTGGTTTTAGTTACTTTAATGGTAAAAAGACAACCTGTGCTAGTTGCGAAAGAGGGAGAAGATGATAGGCCTTTAAACAGTTCGGGGGGATCTTTTTTAACTTGCGCAAGTTAGCTCTTTTGTAATAATAATTTTTATTTTTAAAATTAGTATTCAAGAACCTATATTGTTGATATTTATACCAATAGTTTTTATATATACATATCTATTTATTTACTATTAGTTTTTACACATATGCTTATTCTTGAATCAACGCATATGAAAACGTATGTTGAATATGCGCTCACAAATAAATATTATTATTATTATTATTATTATTATTATTATTACTATTATTATTATTATTATTATTATTATTATTATTATTATATTTTTATTATTGTTCAAAGAGTAAAGCATTTGAATATTTGGTCTTTTTATATATATACATATGTCCGAATGATGTTTTTCTTCCACGAATCAATTTGGAAGACGCCAACTGAACCAGAAGAAAAGAAATTCAATACTGTTGTCACATATTTCCATCTTTTGTGTTTATAACTGATAAACATTATGTGTGGTAAATCAACCATGATTTTTTAATCTTTAACGTTCCTCTATCCCCCAGTCTCCTTCGGGCTTCCTGTGACCCTCCCCCACAAACGGCTGTTTACCCGAGCGCGTTTGTGGGGGCGGGGAAAGGAAACCCGACACAACAACAGCTGCGAAGGAGACTATCTATTCCCTCCCCCCCTTACATGTTTTACCGTGAGTTCAGCTATGATATCAGTTTGCACCTCGCCCGCCAAAATTCCTGGCTTTGGTGCTGGAGGGTTACAAATAAAGAAGAAAACCCAAAGAGGGGACGTGTCAAAGAGGGTCTGTAAACAAACGGTTTCCCTATCGACTTTATTGAGAACAAAGCGCAAACAAATTCATCCAGCAATACGCCAGACCTGCTGGAGTTCAGGTAATACAGTTTCGTTTCACTATAGGAATGGACAACTACAAATCCTGCATTTTTCGCTACTACTACTACTAATAATAATATACTTTATTAACGTGTCTTGTTTTCTAGTTTAACAAAAGTTGAGAAACTAATTGGAGACACCTATCTAAGCTAATGTACTAAAATATTTCACCCATCCCCTACATACTCTCCGTCCCCATCCCGGTAAGAAAAATATATAAAATATCCCATATACTATATTTACAAGAATGGTGATTAAATAAAACTAAATATATAATGAAAAATGAGAATGCCTAATATGAAACGACGGAAAGAAAATGGGATTGAGAATTAACTAAGCCCGGGGACTTCTGAAAATAGCACATCTTAAAGTAGCAAGTCGGAATGAAATTTTCGGAGTCTTTAGCGGATGAGAGTCTATAACTTTATATAATAATAATTTATAGCGTTTATATAGCGCTTATCCATCACTTTCCTAACGCTTCACAAGTGATTACAGGGTTTGACAGTTGAGGGTCTTAGATAGTCCGCTAGAGCGGCTCACATACATTATCATCAAGAAATGCCCTCAGAAAAAGAGACAGAACACAACACCGGGATCACTACCCTACTCTTTTCGACAAGTGCGTGAATTGTTTTAAGTCCCCCGATAGAGAGTCGAGAGACTGGACCTACGGCTTAACGTCCTTATCCGAGAAGGCGCAAAGGTCTAACCATTTACAGATGTTAGAGCAAAGGCAGCACCTTCTCCTCAGTTATTTTAAGACCCCGACTGAGGATCCGGCCGGGAATCGAATCCTGGCTTCCCACACAGCAGACTGGCAGCTTACCAACTAGGCTAACCAGGCGGTTAACCAACTTTCCTGGATGGGAGACTTGTCCATTGCAGATTAGCTCCTACGCGAAGCCGCTTTTCCTCAGGATAGAAAGCTGAGTAAGTTTTGGTAGGAAAGAATGTCACACAGATGTTCAAATTTCGACAGAGCCGGCGTTCGAACCTTGGACTTTGTGGTCGGAAGCCTGACCAATTTCGCCATTAAAGCCGCCGTCTTTAAATAAAAAGGTTATTAATAAAACTGTGACTTTTGAAGATGTTTAATGAGATGTAAGAAATGTCAATTCATTAAGTCAAAGTTTAATTCACGAAATGCGTTGTTTGGTCATTTTCGTCACGGCAGTAGCAAATTTTTATCCCAATAATACTTACTCACCCAATGGCGGCGTGGTTGGCGCAGTTGGTAAGATCTATGCCTTCCAACCACAAGGTCCCAGGTTCGGTTCCTCGGCTGTACCGAAAATTGAACATTTGTGTGACCTTCTTTTCCGCCAAAGCCTACTCAGCTTTCCATCCTTACGAGGTCGGTAAATGAGTACCAGCTTCGGCTGGGAGCTAACCTGCAATGGATTAGTGTCCCGTCCAGGGGGAGTCAATGACTCTCATCCGCTTATAACACTACAGAAACCGGAGATAAGCGCCTGCCCCATGGGCCACTAGGCTCGTATAAGGATTTAGCTTAGCTTAGCTTACCCAATGCTTTTGAGATTTCCATTATAACCGCCACAGCACTAGTAGCATCAATACCACCAAACACCCAGGAGTCCCTGTGACTTCCAATTAGCACCATGCGGTCTGGCTCTTCCCTCCCCACAATTGAACCAATCACATTGTAGATAGGTTTGATGACGTACTCATTATTGACTTCCAATCTCACCTCCATGCCAGGTTTGCTAAATCCTGGGCCGAGTCTGTATGTGATAGGGAGTCCACCTTGCCAGTCTGAAGGGGCAACTTGACCTGGTATTAAAGTTTATGTAACCCGTTAAAAAGAAAAGAGGTCATTGGAAGCGGGAAACGGAGCAAAAAATAGGTCATTTTCAGTATGTCAGGGGACGCTTGTAATTAGGCCGCTTTCCTGTAAACGGGTCAGATGTTAAAGTCTCATGCGCCCTAGTTCATTACTCTTTCAAATCAAAGTCGGAAATTCCGATCTCTGACTGCCAGTACACGTCTTCTCTGTTCGAGAGTAATATATCAAGCGACATGTGATATGATAAGAATAGAATATCGCGCGCGCACGTCCTAATAAAGAGGTTTTAACTGTCATGAATTCAGTCATTTTTAGAATCGTGTTGAATCAATCCAGCAATGCTGAGCTGTGCTTCACAGAGGCATTCACCTGACACTGACGATCTGAAAGTCAGCTGTAATGAATGGGTTTAAACTTCTAAAAACCGATTAATTAATGTTTTGTAATATTGACTTTTTCCGAATACATAGGGTTGCGAACATGCCGCACAGATTGATTTGGGTGCTGCAGCACCCTAGCTTAAGCCCGGCCCAGGCGTTGGCATTTCGTAAAAGGTAGCTGGTTTAAAAACTCTTTTAGATAGAAGGCAGAATTTTCCATCTCGGACGGCACAGTGCCCTGTATGATAGAGAGTAATTATGATATAAGCCACACCTTATATGGTAACATGTAGCCCGTTAACAAGAAAAGAGGTCACTGGAAGCGGGAAACGGGGCAAAAAATAGGTCATTTTCAGTATGTCAGGGACGCTTGTAACTAGGCCGCTTTCCTGTTAACTGGTCAGATATCTTTGTTTTAGATCTTTGTCATAGTCAGCCTTAACCCTTTCAACACCAAACACGACATGTGATGTGTTGCTAAGTTCTCTTAACCTGGCTCCATACTTTCCTTCTAAACAAGCTGGGAGAAATATGTAATTAATCTTGGAGAGACTGCTGTGTGCGATCAGCTCCTTATTTCTCCTAACAAAACAACTGATTTTGTATTGATATTGTAAGGAGAAGATAGATTCTGATAAATTGGCTTGGGCTGAAAGGGTTAAGAAGCCTTATAATTATAATATTGATATTGAAACTTTATCGCATGATTTATTTTGCAATTTTAATGTACAAGATCAACAGTTAGATAATGATAAATATCATCAATAACGACAACGATGGCGATGGCGTTAACGATAATCATAATGCTGCTGATGATGATGGTAAGATGATAATGAAGAAGAAGATGATGATGATAATTGTAATGATGATGATGGTAACGGTAACGGTAGTAGTTATGGTATCGGTAATGGTAATGAAAATGTTAATCATAATAATAATGATACTGATGTTGGTATCGGTAATGGTAATGAAAACAGTAGTCATAATGATACTGATACTGATGTTGGTATCGGTAATGGTAATGGTAATGAAAACGTTAATCATTATGATACTGATACTGATGTTGGTATCGGTAATGGTAATGAAAATGGTAATCATAATGATAATGATAATGATAATGGTATCGTTAATGGTAATGAAAACAGTAATCATAATGATTATGATACTGATAATGGTAACGGTGAAGGTAATGGTCAAATACACTTGAGATATTACGAATACCCTCAGTAAAGCAGACAGACCATACAACACTGTGCCCATTACTTTATTCCTTGCGATAAGTGTGCGTTGCAGTAGCGGATCCAGGATTTTTCATGGGGGGTTCCATTTTTTCATATTTTCCTAAAACGTAAGCAAATGTAATGTGAATGTAGTTATAGGTATGGGATTCTCGAAATGGGTTCCATGGAACCCTCGGAACCCCCTCTGGATCCGCTACTGCGTTGAGCTTTTTGTTCGCGACAGGGAATGGAGAAACTGGGCCAATGTTATCCGACACAAAGGTCTAAACAAAGTATAATAAGCCTTTTTCAATAGTTGTTGTATGTCCTTGGTCACAACGTTCATTTATCCTTAAAATGATATTTTAAATTTGTTAAGCTGTTCTCTCCTCAGGTCCCCCGAAAATCTTTGTAAGCCTCAGCAATTCAGCTACTATCCGCTGTTATCTAGAAAAACTTACCAAAGCTCTTTTTTGTGTTTGGTTATGAATTGATACTGTAAACCTTTTTGTGTAGCAAACATCAAACATCAAACACAAACCTTCCATTTGACTGAGAAACTTCACCGCATCACCATATCCTATGGGCTGGGCCGGGATACTTGGAATCCCTTGGGTCTGATTCATGTCTATCCGAAAGATGCCAGGTATGGCTGGAAGACCGCGGGTTAAAGGATCCCCATACACATTCATGACACCTCCTCTTTGAGTCGCGGTGGGAGGAAGCCACCAGGAATCGGGATAAGTGTTGTTCCAACCGCCAGCGGCAAACTCCGCTGGATCACAGTACAGCAGAACACCAATTGCCCCACAGTTCATTGCGTGCTTAATCTAGAACATTAAATTTGAAAATTTAAAATATACTTAAGTTTTAGTTTAAGCCATTTTTGCTATGAAACATTTAGAGAATAATTAAAATAACATTTTTCAGTCAAACCTGATTAAGATAATTGTAATAATCCTTCAAAGTGCCACTAACACATATTTTTTTATTGCCTAACCCAAAATGTTTTTCGGACGTATTCTCGATATATTTGAAGTTCGCGTCCTGATGGTTAATGACGTTGGCAACGACTACGAACAACAGCGACGACGAAAAAAAGTTTAAAATCAACAGTAGCACCAAACATCGACCATAGTGTCACAAAGCAAAACTCTGTAAGTTGAAACTTTCATTTGAGTTTTTTTTATTTCATCTTGCGCGTCGGTTTATATTTATTAGTTTTTGTTGGCAATCAGTGTCCATTGTTTTATATCTCTTGTTACGTGTCTTTTTTGTCAAGTCTTTGTTTGCAGTTCTTTAAGTTGAAGCGCAATCACGCTTTCTCCCTCTTTCTTTTTATAATCAGCTAGCTAAATCCTTTTACGAGCCTAGTGGCCCATCAGAGCCGGTGCTTTTTAGTGTTAAGCGGATGAGAGTCCTTGACTCCCCCTGGACGGGACGCTAATCCATCGCAGGTTAGCTCGTAGCCGAAGCTGGTACTCATTTAACGACCCCATAAGGATGGAAAGCTGAGTAAGCTATGACGGAAAAGAAGGTCACACAAATGTTCAAATTTCAGCGGAGCCGGGAATCGAATCTGGGACCTTGTGGTTGGAAGGCAGAGATCTTACCAACTGCGCCAACGACGCCGCCTTTCTGTAATCAGCTCGCTAGAAACACCTGTGGTCCCTGCTCTGGTCAAGGCTGTAAGTGGAAGTCGGTATTGTCTTTCGCCTTCCCTCTCCACCCCCACCCCCTAGTAACTTTTTTTTATCTTCTCCTGAGTCTTCTGGTTTGTAAACGCTCAGATTTTTTACTTTTTCCGCCCTAACACAAGACCGCCAGCTACTCAGGCTAGTAAACCAGCTACTCTATCGATGAAAACCACACTTATCAAGGCTAGTGTAGGTAAGTGCAGTAATTTTTACTGTATTTAATAAACTTGTTAAAAGCAGCAAAAGTTATGAGCACATAAGGCAAAATAAAAATAAAAAATTCCAGGTTTCTCATCATCGCCCGCACTACTAAAAAGCGACCTATCAACTTTTTTTCTTTTTTTTAAATACAAAAAACTAAGAGAATATTACAATTCTAAAATTTTCAGACTTACCAACACTCTCATCCTGCTCACTGTTGCCAATATTTATATATTTTTATATGTAAAAATCTATCTGTAAAAAATCTTTTCGGTCATGATGCCGATTAAACGTCATTACTTTGCAGGAAAATTCTAATGAGAAACCGGGAATATTTTTTTGATCTAATAAAACACTTTTAATTTCACTTAAAAGTTCTTAGGCTATTACAAAAAATAACAAAGAAACGTCCTCTTGACATGTTTTATGATTAATAATTGTAATTTTTCTCTACCAGTGAGAGCGGGCGTTTTTAAAATCATTGTTCAATCAATACTATCATTCTTATTACTAAGAGTATGCAACTGAAATATTACCTTATCCCCTCGAAATAACTTCCCATATCTCATAATTGCAATCTTCCCGGTACAATTCTCCCCCATATCGGCAAGTTTCTTAAAATCTTCTCTCGTCCCGTAGTTCACGTATACTAGAGTCCCAGTCACGTTACCAGAGGGGGAATAAGCCAGGTAGGGTGGGGTGACAAGCGTATCATTCTCACTAGGCTCTGCAATCTAAAACAAGCGTATAATTAATGGAACATTGGAAGTCTTCGTTCCATGTAAGCCGTGTGTCAACTTGAGTTAGGCTCTGCAATCTAAAACAAGCGTATAATTAATGGAACATTGGAAGTCTTCGTTCCATGTAAGCCTTGTGTCAACTTGAGTTAGGCTCTGCAATCTAAAACAAGCCTATAATTAATGGAACATTGGAAGTCTTCGTTCCATGTAAGCCGTGTGTTAACTTGAGTTAGGTTCTGCGATCTAAAACAAGCGTATAATTAAAGGAACATTGGAAGTCTTCGTTCCATGTAAGCCGTGTGTTAACTAGAGTTAGGTTCTGCGATCTAAAACAAGCGTATAATTAACGGAACATTGGAAGTAAACAATTAATGCTGTTTTGACTTATGTACGCAGTTTATTTGCGAAAGAGAAATTTAACCTGAAAAAATTTGGCTTCAACGGAATTCGAACCCGTGGCCTATCCGATAGTGATGCAGCGCTCTTACCAACTGAGTTATGAAGCCACAGCTATTGGAAACAGGTTAAAATTTTAGTGGTTCCATCAGTGCCACTGCACATGTTTGTGTTAGAATTTGAACCGCAATTATTCGAAAACAACGTCGTTGTAAATTAAAACTTCTGCATTTTGAGATTACTCTACTTTCTCTCAAAATCCAAGTACGAGATCGCAACACGCTTACCAACCTTTTCAAGTCCCTGTACATTAACTAAGACGCTCCCAGAGGAGGACAGCAGTTTGACGGCGTTAGGTTTATCTTTTCGGGGTAGGGAAAGTAGTACATCGTAGCGAACTTTCTCAACGGTGTCGAATCCATAACTATTCCATTTATCGATAATATAATCGGCTAATTCTTCGGATCGTTTGCTACCTCCAATGTGCGGCCTCTTGGAAATAAACCTAATTGGTTTTGAACATAAAACATTCTCTTCATCATCGTCGTTATGTGCGAGTCAATTCCAGCCGCTAGCATCCCCCCGGACAAACCCCGGACGTTTGATACAAGACGAGTTCCGCAGGGACGGGAATTTGGCAATCAATAGTGTCCATGCAACCCGGGCATTTGCAAACAACAAAAAAACTTCCTGTCGTCATTTACGACGGCTGAAATTGACTCACACGTTGTCATTAGGGGGATTTAGCACCACGTTTACATAAAACGTGCACGGCCAGAGTGACCACGTGACGACGATTTTCCCGCCATTTTTCACGTTTGGCGGATGCTCTTTGTCGTTTCTATGTGAAAGCAAGCCGGTTTCGCGTTTGCCGGGTACGTAAGATTATCCGCCAAAAAATGGCGGGAAAATCGCTGTCACGTGGTTACTCTTGCCGTGCAAGTTTTATGTAAACGTGGTAAAAAAATCTTTCTATTGTCGCAATCTTATTTGTTCAAGGGCCGCGGAGCGTTTTTAAGAGTTGGGCGGGGGGGGGGGGGGCGTGAAATTTTGAGGTAGAGTGCGGACATCTTAATGGGAACTAAAACTAGTTTAAGTCAGGGAAAAAAGTGGGGGAGCAATTGCCCCCCGTTGCCCCCACCTGCTCCGTGGCCCCTGTTGTTATTGTTATCCGAACTATCATTTTATCACCATTATCATTCCACCATTATTATCATTGCAACTATAATAAGCGTCTCCATTTTCTTAAACTGCAAACAGTCCATTCCTTCGTCGGAAGATTGAGAATCTAACGTTTTCATTAATATTGGAACCCGAAAGAAAAAAAAAATGGGCGCACGAACGAGAGTAATAGCAATTGGGAAGAAAGGCGGAACTCCCGTTTGCGTTTCCATTTTCTATTTCCGGTCTCCAAATCGACGACCGAGCTTAGATTTTCGATCTTCCCGCAAGGAAGAGGTTGGTATACAGACAATCATTATTTTTATTATTACCATAAGTATTGTAATTGTACATACCGGTATCAGCTTAATGGATGGTTGCTGGTTTGAAAAGCTACTAAGATCAAGCTGTAGCCTACAGACTTACCCCTTTAGCACATTTCTCAAGATCCTGGCTGAGCCAAGGAGAGATTTGTATATTTATGAATTCTTTATTTATTTCATGAAAACTTTGCTTTTACACATTTATTAATAGGGTTGCTGTAAATTACTTTCCCAACTGTCGGCGTTCATTCGTATCACCTTATTTTTTTGTCACATATGGCTTCCGGATCTTTTATTTTGCAAATCTTGGTTTTTTATTACTCGGGCTTTTCAAAATAAAACGCCTTAGTTATAAATTAGGCTTTCTTACTTTTGTTTTTTTCTACGTTCTGCCAGAAATCAGAGTCTCTTTACCCTGGGTGGGTACTGCCTGTGTGTAAGCATGTGTAGATGAAACTAAGCTAACATAGATCTATCAATGACAACGTTGAAATAAAAGGCTGAGTTCACGCAGTTAAATGCGTCTAGTTCTTTTTAGATTTGATGATTTGATTTTAATCACATTTCAACTAAAGAAAAAGCTATTTTAGCCTTCATCATTCAGTTCTTGTTTTCTTTGCTTCTACTAGTACTTAAGGTTTTTTAAAAAAGTTTAGTAACTAATTGCTATTGATATTGTTATGAGATATCACATTACAATTGCAGTTATCAACACTTGGAATTTTTTTATTAATTAAAGTACCAGATTCTTTCAAAAACGATCAAACAAAGTTGCCGGCTTGTGAATTGATTGATTAACAAAAGTTTATTTGTGATTTAAATTATTTCAAGTATATCTTTTTATAGTTGGAAGTCCATGAAATACTATATCGTTTTGTATAATGACAGAAAAAGTTACCATGATTGAGTAGAAAACAAGTTACTCTTCTTTTATGTGTGACAAAAATTAAAATCCCATTCATGCTGTGCTGTTGGCACCAAAAATGCAGGCAGCATCCAAGGTATTTGATCAGTTCAAAGAGAAAGCGATACAAATGTCAAAATTTGTTGTGTCTAACAATTTCAAGTAAAAATTAATGACTTAGAAAACGTCGCACTTTATTCCTAAGAGTTTTGGTGATTCAAGATTTAAGTAAAAGATTCTCTTTTGGTTTACGCTAGAACTCTGGTACGCTAAAGCAAAGGACTGATTAAAGCCAAAATTTGGTTATTAAAAGACGCAAGTCAAATCTGCCAAAGTGTTCGTGAGCAGAACGTTTTGTAGAATTCGGCTTTAGAACTAATTAACGAAGTACATGTTACACACAGGGGTATTTCAGAATTACACAAACCTTGAAAAACTTTCAATATTTTTTGCAGAAAGAGACTTCAACAACTTCTCATGATACTTTCCAAATCCATGATCCGTGTCCTTCATTCCACTGCATTCATCGTTTTTGTTTGAGAGCCCTGACATGGCAAAATATCCAATGACGAAACCGACAAAAAACACGAGAATTAAAAACAGCACTTTCACCACCACAATGTATTTTCTCCTTCGTGTTTTAGGAGTCTTTCGAAGCTCGTTTAAAATGTAATCTCCGTTCTCATTTAGACCCATTGTTACTAGTTATCAACTCTTCAAAATGCTAAGCACCCAACTGCAGTGACATGGAAATATAGCGAAAATATTGGCTTCGATGTTTACTTTGGTTCCCGGGTAATTAGATTGTATTTCACAGCCTATTGAAGACATTATACATCTGTCGACAGGTATAAATAGCTTTTTTTTAGTTTATGGTATTGAAACACAAACAAGTAATCCCTTGCTATCAAATTTCTCTACCCTATAAATTTTTGACTGAGTTGTACAATGTAGGAGTTTAGCAGATTTATAAGCAATGAATAATGAAGGCCCAATACACGAGCAACAAAGCTCGGACTGGCCGAAAATTAAGAAGAATCTAGATCTAAAGAACAAGACCAGGAAGATGTTCAAAAAAATTGAAAATAATTTTTTTTAAACTTTACGAAAATCTCGTATTTTTTGTTTGTAGTGCAGTAAAAACACATACGAAAGCACCGTTTCTCATTTATACGTAAGAAGACTCAAGAGAGGACCAATGCGGCAATGGCACTGTAGGCTGTATCCAGTAATCTGAGACAACTGAGATCATAATATACAGATGACAAGCATTGTTTTCATTGCCTTGCCTTTTTGTTTTGATTTCTCATCATTTAAAACCGCTTGTAAAAAATAAGAACAATTTAAGAACAATTTGAGGCTGGAACCCAAAAATTGAGAACCATGACCCTCGGCAAAATTTACCGATACTTATCATCTCGTATTGGTGAAATAGTTCTGATTTTTACCGTATTGACTGCGTTAATTACGTTAATGGTATTTAAGCTTCAGCGAAAAAATGCCGACTCTAACTGGAAAACCAGCTGTATTAGGAATTTGTTTCGCCTTAAGGTTTCGAACAGGCAGTTACAACGCCAGATTAACTCAAAGTCAATGTGTTGGGTTTGTATGTTGATATTTTCGATTATTTTGGAGGCCTTGGGTTCAATATCATTCATAACTGACCAAAGGGGCTTTTTAAAGTGAACTGAACTTGTTTACGTTCGTTAAGTTTCTCTCGCGTTTACAACTCGTAGCGAACCCTAGCCTGGTCCTGCGAAATACCAAATACGTTTTCTGCCACAAAGTACGCTATTTTTCTTTCTTCCTGTATTAAACTGAGACTGTTATAAAGCTAATATTTCAATATCAAGAGATCCTTATCTTTAAATGTTGGACTAGCAACTTCAACAACGTTACTGACTTACTAAATATGTAACTGTATTGGAGGTTGATGGTTTTCAGTGAGCTTTATATCTGCACGGAATCTCTATTTGTTAATTTTTGTTCTATTCTGTTTGCTTTGCATGAAAACAAATGAGAGACGGGTCGTAGTAGCACGCATTATATTAATTAACTCTTTCTTTTTCATCGAACACTGAAGTCTGCTGTTCGTTTAGTGCTTGTATTTAGTTTCATAATAAGAGCACACTCAATATTAATCAATGATCTTAGACGCCTTTGTTAAGTCCTGTTTCCTTCAGTCTAACAAAGACATTTTTCCTCAAGCACTTTAGATATATTTCCATTTCTATCGATAACTAAGGTTAACTTGATGTCAAGTATTGCAAGAAGTTTCATTATATTTTTTCCAGTGCCCGGAAACGAGAAATATTAGTCCAGGGTATAATCAACATGGAATTTTTTGCTCCTCAGTTTCAAATGGAACCAGTATTACAGTCCTGGAATCCTTGACATCAGTTGTAAATTTCAAAGACCAATTCAGACATCCAGAATCTAGAGTATGGAAATCAAAATCCGGAATCAAGGAGTCTGAAATTCTATCAAGCGCGAATCAATAATATGGTTGTGGAATCTCCAGAATGGGTTGGTAGATTCCAAAAGGCACTCAAGGGCCTCCAAAGACTTCACTATTGAAGTCAAAATCGGGAATCAAGGAATTCGGAACCCATTCATTGGCATCTGGAACTTGGTTTTGGAGCTCAAGAGTCTAGTCGCGAATAAAGAATGTTTTAAAAGGACCTACTAGATAGAAGTGTAATGTTGTGAGATTGGGGAATTTGAAAAAAAAAAAAAAGGATGAGAGGATCAGGATCTTCTGCAGGCGCAGGGAGTTTATTCTCAACTTCTGTTCTCAAGTTCTACAGTGTTTCTTCAGCCTTCTAAGTATCTCAATTCTCTCAATTCTTTTTAATTCTCTTTTCAATCAAAATAAGTTTTCCTTTTTATATCGTACTAATCATGCAGAATTCTTGATGAAGATTGACTTTACCGTTTACGTCAAATCCATATATAGGAGATACCTAGTCCAAACACGCCCATTTCTGTCCGCGCATAACGCAATAAAATTC
>JAOEHV020149006.1:0-14204 GCA_025447995.2 Isaurus tuberculatus | reverse complement strand
GGGTTAGTCCATGGTTTTGGTCGGATTTTGGGTCATTTTGGGGGTGTTTGGTCAAAATTTTTTTTTGGTCGGATTTTTTATCTAAGGGGTTAGTCCATGGTTTTGGTTGGGATTTTGGGTCATTTTTTGGGTGTTAAGTCAACTTTTAATCCATGGTGCAGATTTGTCCAGCAAGAAATGAGTGGTTTCAGGTCAGGTTTTTCAGGTTTGTCAATAAAAAATCCATTTTACTGTAGATGAACAATTGTTTTATATGTTCTTTAAGTAAATGGAAAGTTCAAAGTAAAATAAAAGAGTTTAGACAGCTCGTCTTTCAGCCAAAATTTGTTGTTTTTCACATTCATTATTTGAGCGGATTCATAATTTTATGAAATCCGAGTGCTATCAATCTCATTTAGCTTCAAATCTTGGGTTACTTCATATTTTTTTTCTTTTTTTTTTGATGTGCCACGAACCCTTGTCAACTGTTTTTTTTTTTCTCGAAAAAGTGTTAAAATCGAACTCCAGCATTTTTTTATTTACTGCATATAGTTTTGAGCTTTAGAATCTAGCCAAAAATGCCTCATTGCAAACACCCTTCCACTATGTTGTGCCTGAATTACCCCCTTTTTGGAATAAACCCAAAACAAGGTAACTCTTCTCCTTTATTTTGTGTGGCAGGGGAAAATTGAAGAAAAAAGTCTTGTTTTTTCTAAATTTTAGGCTTACATATTTTTCTCTCAGCAAGTATTTTAAATAAATTAAAATCCTCTGTTCATCCGAAAGACATTCATACTGGCTATCTGCAAAAATCATTTCCAAGTCATTCAGCTTAGTTATTTTTGTTCATTTTTTTTCTCAAGGAGAGGGTGCTTTTCAGCAGTTTATTCAAGCTGGCTCTGTTACCATGGCAACAAGAGACTCAAACATGAAGTTGCTGGCCATGTTTAGTAGTCATATTTTGAAACATGGTTTAAATTCCTTGAAAAGTTTGTATTTGAAGAAAAAGTTTTTTCAGGTAGACCCCCGCCTTCATCTTTATACAACTTCATTCCGAGACAACCCGTTACGACCGGAAACGAGCAAATATAAATTGTCTGTTGTATCGGGTCTTTTCAGTCGTAACTTCGGTCTTTCAGGTTTTTCCGGAAAGACTTGAGGCGACACGAAACGACCTTTAACGACTATATGAAAACCAGGCTTTACTACGTGTCGGTTCAGTTTTAGTCTTTCTTTTTAAGAAGTATATACTTTATTAGAAAATCGAGGCTGAAATAAGCGAAATTTTAAACAATATTTTTGCGTGTTGAAAATCTCCCAAATGCAATAAAACCACATGGTTTTAACTAAACGATTAATAGCTATGATAATTTTTAAAATTTTTATTAACAACGAAACTAGCAATGTTTGATGCTGCCATCATTTTAACGGCACAGTCTATTGTGACTTTTAAAGAGATCTGTACACCAAGTAGTTGTACCTGATTTCTCTAAACTTTGTAAAACAAAAATAATTAACTCTGCAATCTAAGAATATTTACGAGAATATTTTTAGCCAAAAACTGGCTAAAAACAAAAATACTCAAGCTTGACATGAGAAACAATGTTCTTTTTAAAAAGAAAAAGGATATTGTATTATTAATAACATATATTTAACAAAAGATGAGTTTATTTACCCACTAAAGTGACAGACACCGAGCAGAGATCACCAAGTAATACTAGTTTAATTAAAAATCTGTAAGCCTTTGACAAAAGATAAGTTTGCAGTTTTTGTTTTTTCTCCTTATTGGTTTTACAGAATAAGAATCCAACCGATAAGTGAAATTAATTTTTTATTTATTTTTCTCGGATGGACGACGTCTGTTTTGTCGCAATTGCGTTTTTACTTCATATTTCTATGAAATTCAGTGATTAACAATACATAGGGTCTAATTTAAAAGCGCCGCATTTCCTGAGCACTGTTAATTTTTTCGTTAAATGTGTAAACTTGCTACACGTGCACTAAAATAACATTGTTTTAATTTAATAAAGTGTGTTTGCAAATCAGGCAGTCGGAAGACAGCCTACCGAGTTGTTTCTATCTCGCCGAGTATAATTGTGAATTGACAACAGATTACTTGTGTTATTTTGACTTTAATTGCGGCGAAGGACGCTAACACAAGACACTGAACTTTAAACACTGCTCGTGGAATAATCTGGTATTAACAAAGCGATTAAAAAAACCTAAGGTAAGCGAAGCACTTTTGTCGCACTAAGATAGTGTTTTGAGTTGCTTTGAAGAAAAACTAACGCTTGAAACGTCAGCTCCTAATACTATTCATGGCAAAGATCATAATTTGAAACTTTCAACTTTGAGTGATATGAAATATGCGTCGTTCAACAACAACAATCTTTTTGAAAACTTTTCATGATCAACAGTTAAGTAAAATATAAACATATGCTAACAAAAGAAAAGAATATCCCTATACAGTTTGTTTAAAAAAGTGAAACCATTATAGAAAGATTTCGCTTTGTTGTAAAAACGTTATCTCTTAAAAATATAGGTATAAATAAACCGAACAGAAAAGACAAAACCAAGAATTTTAAATAACACAATCAAAAATTAAACCAATGTTTTCTAGGCGACGAAAACAAATACAGAACAAGAAACAATTATACGAGATTTATAAGTAAAAGCTGATGGATGTAGTTCTAATTAGTTGAATTCGAAGATCATAAAATTTGAGATGGATTGTCGAATTAAAAAAGCGCTTTGACATTTTTTGTCATTTTATCTCGCATCTTGCGCTGTCGTAGATGATATTCGTTTCATTTTGGTGGACCATGGTGATACATATACACAGTAGTATTTATACGTTTTTGGAATTTTGTTTGAAAACATGAAAGATATACTCAATCTTACTAAGCTCAACATCTTGTTTAGGCTTATAGCATAGGATTAAACTTTTATATTCTTGATTTTGAATTCAAAAAAGCCTTGAAAGGTTTGTTATCAACGAAGTAAAAACTTGCCTTGCTTTTTATATCAATCGCTTCACAATTCAAAAATGAGCTTTAAAAAATCAAGGAGAGCTACTTCTTACTACAAAATCCTTATTTTTTTAAGACGCGTTCGGCTAAAAACTAGCGTCATCAGAGAACTACTTTTTGTAAGGATAAATTCTGTGGTTTTCTGCGAGCGAAATAAATTTCTAAATTTTCAAAAATGAGCATGAGGAACGATATAGTTTAACTTGGCCGTATATTACTGTAGATAAAACATCTTTGCCTTCGTGTTACTACTTAACGGCCAGGTGCTTTTGGTTATGGTTTATGTTAAACACAAAAAGGTAAATTACTTTGTTAGGGCTTTGAAAGTTAATTCCTTTGTTCACATGTTTTTGCTTATTCCGAAGCAGTTAGCATGCACGTGTTGCAGTCAGCTATAGTCTCTCTTCACTTCGAGCATCGAGCCTCCAGCTGTTTTTTAAAAATAAAGGAGCTTTGAAAACCGCCGGATTGCTTTATAATCACGCCGTTTCTGCTCAGTTCCGAAGCCGTTAGCCTAGGTTGCACCTGGCTGTTCTTTCTTTACACCGAAGGTATATTGAGCCTAAGCGTTGAATGGTGAGAAGTGCCGTCAATTTCTAAAGCGATAAACATGAGAGTTTTTGGTATTTTAATTTTGATTGTTTTGTACAATGTTTGCTTTTGCGATTTTATAATATTAAGAATCTAGTTTCCTTTATTTTAAAAGCCTTTTTTAAAAAAGAAATCGATTCCTTTGTGATGGGTATTTTGGTTTTGTTCCGGAACCGCTAGCTTACCTTACAGCCGGCTAATCAGTTTCTCTCTATACACCGGAGGTACAACAAACCTGATGAGTCTTGATTTACATTTAGATTGTTTTATACAAATTCGGTGCTTTTTATCATTATACTCTTTCCTTTATCTTGAAAGACTTTTTTAAAGAACGAAAGGAGCTTTGAAAATTAATTCCTTCGTTCAGTCTCACGCTATTTGGTTCCGAAGCTGTTAGCCTGAGCTGCAGTCGATTTGGTCTCCTTTACATCGGATGTACATCGTAGGGTAGTGAAAAGAGAAGGTGTGAGAAGAACCGTCAATTTCTAAAGTAAAATGTTTATAATTTTTTGTGATTTTCGATTCGACCATTTTTTAAAACATTATAGGCGTAAAGAACAAGAGAGACAGAATTTTTTTTTTTGATCCATAGCTCATACGCGAGGCAATTAAGGTTGAGAATCATGCAAGTTATGTTGTTAGTTTATCAATGCTGCAACTAAAACTTGAATTAAAGCTAAATTTTTGAGTTAGTTAGGTTTATGTGGGAATGGAAACAAAAATCATTTTCACACTAATTACGTTCAACTAACAAGGTGTTTGAGCTACCCGTATCAAGTTGCTTTTTTAAATCTTTTCAGCTAGAAAATTTGGGTTTTTGACACATAATCAAAGAGTGTAAAATTGCGGTTCTGACAATTTTCAGGATGCAAAATTGCGTTTAATAGTATCAAACGCACAGTATGTCCTTCTTGTCATCAGTTAAAAGCCTAAAGCTGATGTTACATGAGGCAATTTTTCGTGCAGCTAGTGTCGCAACGCCATTGCGAGACAAGTTGCACCAGCCATTGCGAGCCATGTTATGCGGCGCAATGGCTCCTGCAACTTGAAATTCGTAACTAAAATCATTGCAATAAGTAAATCTGGATTTTACTTTCGGCAACGATGTCTGCAACTTTTCTTGCAACGATTTTATCCATAGCACGAGGTGTTACACGCTGCAATAGCTCGTGCAACTTGTCTCGCAATGGTGTTGAGAGACAAGTTGCACGAAAAATTGCCTCGCGTAACATCGACTTAAATAATAAGTTTTAAAATTAGTATTCCATAGCATCTATATAATGGATTTATTGTGCGGGAAACGCTCAAAATCACGTTGACCCATAGTCAAACCATTAAGGTTTTTTGTTTTCATAACAGTATATATTTTTTCCGATTCTAGCTTTTAGTCCCCTGTTATTGAAGCATAACCCTTTGTTTAGTATGAAACTAAGTATTGTGAATAAAGCATGTAAACAGAATTTAGCTCCATCATTGCAAATATAGACAGACGACATGATCAACGACGTGATCAAAACGCAAAGTTTTAAACTGAAAGTTGCCTTCAAAAAACGTAACTTTGCGGGCTAACAAGTGTCAAAAATGCAGCATATCCAGCTTTAAAGTGACAAAAAAGCAAATTCGATAATGAAAAAAACCCTATTCGAAGCCATGCCACCTGTTATGTTTGTTATAGTTTGCACCCCCGCAATTATTGTTGAAAGAGGACTGTTATCTGCTATCACGCTTTTGCACGTTTCGTTCATACCGGTTTCAACCGCTTGTTTGAGTTTGTGGTCTCTTGTTGTGTTTCCTTACTGACTGGCGCTTTGTCTTGTGTGAGCGAGTGTTCTGAGGCCCTTTTTGTGAAAAGGTTTCGATACCGTGCTCAGTTGTGAAAATTACGGCTGGATAAAATGCTTCCATGCTTACCCTGTTAAATGGTAAAAATAATATGTGATTAAAAACAATCAAAATACTTTGTTTATTGAAAATGACTTGATAGAAACAATAACTTTGATCAAAACGACGACGATGACGATAACATAATGTGATAGTGAAAAAATGGCTACGGTTTTGATGATGGTGACGATGATATGGTGTAAATAATAACGATAAAGAAAGATGATGATGAATATGTTAGAAATGATAATTATAGTTTTGATGATAGTGGTGATTACGAAACTGTAACTGTTGAAAATGACGATGAAGATGATGATGATGAGTATGTAGCAATGATGACTTTTATGTGATTGGTAATAAAAAAATAATAAAGACAATGCTGACGATGATTGAAATTATGATTATCAAATAAAAATTTCAATGATGGTGGTGATGACCATGGTAATTAATGACAATGATACCAACAATAATGATTAAGTTTTTTTTTTTAATTTTCCAGCTTTTTACAACTATTCACTATTGGTACAACCGAAGAGAATAATACCACTTATCCCATGCATGTAAACCGGAAAGTCAAGATTGGGCTTCTCATTAAACGTCTACCTTAGAAACTGTGGTATCGACAAATTTATACAAGATATCCTTACCTTAGAGTTGTTGTTTAAAATACTGCTTAGCACAAGATGCAGAATACAACAAACAATACTGGAAGTGCAGGTATAAGATGCCGTCTGGAATATCAGAGCATGACCCAAGCTGATATAAATACTTTATTCAACGTCAGTGTAATAACATGTGTTATAAACTCAATCTCTCTGTTATTGGTTGTAATAACCAATGGAGCAATCATTATCGCTCTTTGGAAAGCAAAGATGCTACAAACACCTTCAAACATTCTACTGTGCTGTTTGGCAGTCAGCGACCTGTTATCCGGTCTGATATCTCAGCCACTGTTTATTATCTCTCATATTGCACGAATCTGCGGCTTTGAGAGAGTTTACTGCTCAACTACCGAAGGGTTTGCCATTAGCAGCGCAGTGCTATGCATTGTTTCTTTTTTAACGTTCACGGCAGTAAGTGTTGATAAATTTCTCGCTTTGCATTTGCATCTACGGTACCAACAACTAGTAACAAACGAAAGAGTTCTCAGAGTAGCCATATTGTTTTTGTTTGTGTGTTTGTTAGAAGTTTCGCTAACCATCCCACGAAAGAAATACGAGGTCCATTTCATTTTTCTTGTCTCTGTCCTCTTGATTGGCGTCATTACCACTTTGTTTGCCTACCAGAGAATATTTCACACCATCCGTAAGCACGAGATACGGCGAAAAGGAGAGTTAGAGTTGAGTCATTTTCTTCAACACGAAGGCAATCACATGGACATAAAAAAGCGCAAAGGAGCATGCGCTCAGTTGGATATAAAAAAGCACAAACGAGCATCTACCACAATGGCCCTTGCGAGTATGGTATTCTTGTTGTGTTATTTGCCATACATCGGTGTATTGACTGCAAATGTGGTGTATATTAAACAGATAACACGCCAAATAGAGTTGAAGATTGCTGGAAACGTCAGTTTGACTATCATCCTCGCAAATTCTATTATTAACCCCTTGCTGTATTGCCTCGGAATGCGGGATGTTAAACAGGCTGTTCTCCTGCTTTTTAAAAACCAAACTTTGCGGGAACACGAGAGACAGAAACAATTTTCTCTTTCTTTGTACAGTTTTCGGCACCGCAGATCAGCTACTGTATAAAAATATGCATTGAAACTCCCCAAGCAAGACCAAGGTAAGTTCTTTGCCATAGGGGAAAAAACACGAAGTTAAAATGACATTGCACTATTTAGGATTCTAGATTCCATTTAATTTCGATTCTTTGAACTATACTACATCGACAGTGATTTAGAAAAAATCAAACGATGAAGTAAAGTCCATCAACTTGTACTACAGACTTGATTAACTGGATTTTGTATCCGATCAACCAACGAAGAGGATTACAGCAAATTGGATTCACATTTCCTTTTTAAAATTGAATGCCGCATCTTATTAGCGTGTGAAGTGGAATCCTTTATTTTCGATTATCAACTAAAAAAACCAAGAATTCGTCCGGATCTCATCAACTCCATGTACTAGATTTCGTATCGCAGCATTTGTAAAGAGAATGCCATCAATTTGGTTTCTCGACTTTAATGAACGGATTTTGGATCTCCTGAGCTTCTAAACTAAAAATGTATAAACTATACATTTCGGATTTCCTTCTCCATGTGAATACTCGGCCAGGCTTTGATAAAGAACGAATTGCTAGTTCAGAAAGTGTAGTGTTGTTTATTTCCCAATGTTCCTTCGTTCCTTTTTCAACAATGTGCAATGTTTCCAAACTAGTAAATGATATGAGTAATGAACTAAAGTGAAGACGGGCGAAGGCAAGTTGTGTCTTGTTCGCAAGGAAATCTGGCACTAAATAACACTTTCGCTCAACACAAAAACATCTTTAATGTCTTTTGCCATAAAGGCCTATAAGCACTCGAAAAAGTCGTACTGTAACTGAATCGATGAAAAACGAGAGATAAAACTAGTTTTTAATTGCATTTACCATTTAGGCTCCAAAGCTCACAATAAGCCGTGCGCTATAACTAGATTTTGGTAATGAAAAATAAGAGATGCACCAAGAAATATAATTTATTATGCCACACAATAACGATAAATAAAAGTACCATTAATAACATCAAAATAAGGTTCCTGTAAATTACTCGAGAATAAATAAATCTTTCCTTAATAATTTTAAATACTTTTCAGGTTTCTGAGTATTTTCGGAATTAAAAAAATATCAGTAATAAAAATACAATTTCTTTCTTTCCTTTGTCAAAAGGCCATTTTCTTCCTTTTTGACAAAGAAAGTCATTTTCAGATTTTTTTTCTTGTCTTAGAATCTCCAATACTGTTAATCTTTACTGACAAGACTCTTTGTCAACTTTCTCAGAATGCCACTTTTTCTACTTTATGGATGATATACGTAAGAAGCACTGCCAGCCAAAATAGAAGACAAAAACCATGATTAATAAAAGAGCGTATTTCTCATTATCTGTTGGAGTTTATTATATTAAGAAATGGGTCACTGATAGGGAGCAACCAATGAAATAAACGTGAACAAAAAACCTTAATTTTGGTAAAAGTAAGTGTAGCCAGACAAAAAGCTAAGTGTGCGAAGAAAAAATATAAAAATTTAAACGTGCAAGTATCTTCCTCGTGAAAGCAAACTTACTGTGAAGGCAGCCTTCCAAATAAACTAATAGTGTAAAATCTTACAGGCCCAATTCAAACCCATATCTTTAACTTGGTGGGACCCGATACCAAATGTTGTGTTTGAGTGTCGTGTACAGCGTTGGTATAATTGCACGAAATTTTTAACGAAAATACCTTTAACCACTTTCAAAACTTCAGAAAAGTCTAAACCCATCAGCAATGACGTGTGACAAAAAGGCTAAACCACAGTTTCAAAAAAGAAGACAAGGGTTCATATTGAACGCCAATCGCGTTAAGAACTGGCGCAAGGGATACAGTTAGCTTTAGGTTCGGACCGGCAGTTTTGGTCGCTAGCTGAAAATTAACTTGACGGAAGCTTAAAAACTAATTGTGCGTCTGCCAGCAGCTACACCATCAATAAATTGTGTCTTAAAAGTTAACGAATGTCTAACTACAAAATCTTGAAATGATTGATATTGCCAACAAGACTAATTAACAAGACCGTCAATTAAAAACCAAATGCCTATATTGGCGAACAAATAACCGAAGCAGGTGCTAAGAATACATCGTGATGACTTCCCGACCTCCACCGCGCACCATCAACACTCGGTCCAGACCCTCTGTTAATACATCGATAAACTCCATGTCTGAACAGTACAAGTCAAGTCTTAAAAATTAGAATACTGAAATTAGGCCATTATGGATATGGATAATTCCAACTTATATAAAGGTTTCGGCTTGGAAAGGTTCCACTGTTTTTTCTTCTAAAGAGAAGAAAGGAAAGACACTGCTTGTTTCTGTTTTTGATCCTTTTAAATTTTATTCACAAGCCTGCGAGCCTTGTATAGAATTAGTACTTCAAACTGTTTGAAAAATCTAGGTTTACAGAACTGCGTTATAAGTTCCTTAAAGATAAGAGTCACTGTACTCCGAAATTGGGAAAAAAACAGACCCACTCGAAGTCTAGCTACGTTTCGTTCCTTCATTTCTCTGTCTTTAACTTTTAAAGCGAGTACGCAGTTATCCTGGTGGAAGAACATTAAAACAGTGGGGAGAAAGCCGAGGCTTGAAAACTGGTAATTTGAAAAAAGCAACTTATATGGATGGAACAACAACAAATATTAACTGAAAACAAAAAATATAAACTTCGAAAGGGTGTTGAGAATATCCGAACAATGGAAGTAATTAAGGATACCTCTCTTGATATCGATAAACAAAGGATACAGTTAAGGGCGTCATTATCATCCTTGGGGGGTCCTGGTAGATTGATCACCACCAACTGTGAACCAAATGACTTCTCTTTTACGATCGCGTTCAGTTTCACTGCCGTGTTCATTCGGCGGACATTCTTTTCAGCCCTGAAAAAGTGCATTCGCAATTTTCTAATACATGCTAGTCTAATAGACTTTTACTATTTAGTTTTTCAAAGTTATTTAAAATAATTTCTGTCGTTTAATTGCACGGTGTCCGAAAGCAAGATTTCAGCATAAATCGCTTGTTTTTACAAGCAGTCACAAAACAGAAAGTGTTACAACAGCCCATCACTAATCAGTAATAAATACTCTTCTGGTTCGGGGTATTGCAGAGGTCGACCTCGATTTAATAACAAGGATAAACTTAGGTTTTATAAATAAAAACAGTTACACTTACGGGATGTGTATCTCCTGTTGTATATCTTCATCTGTTATAGCAGTGTTGATATGTGACCCGCTAGAATGAAGTTTATTGCTGCCCTCAGACATTGTTCGAGTCCTGTATGAAGTACCGACCACGCCCTGTATCTCACGCTTGCTCTCTCGCTTAGTAAGACTTAACTCTCTCAATATCTGCAGTCTTTGTTCCATTATAAGTGTTCGCTCGTATGTGTATTCTGATATGTCTTTGTTCATCTGAAGCAGAGAAGACCCATAACGTAACTAAGGGCCAGTTTATATGGAAAAAGTTGTCCCCGGACGAAGGGATATCTCGCTTAACCGAGTTACTCGGTGCGAGGCAACTTTTCATACATTTCTCTTTTGAACGCAGCCAACCGTTTATATGACGTCCCGGGACGAAGGGTTGTCTCGGGTCCCAGAGATAACTCGCCTAGCCAAGGCGAGATATCTCTTCAACCCGAGGTAACTTTCTCCATATAAACAGTCTATCCCTTCTTCCCGGGACAACTCGAGTGTTTATGCTTAAAATTTCTCGCTTTTGATAGCTTGCCCCGGGCCAGATATTTTCCCGGGTTCAAAACCTCATATAAACTGCAGGTCAAGTTGTCCCGGGTGGATGGGACAACCCTTTAACCCGGGATCATATTAACAGGGCCTAAGCCTGAAAAGGTACAATAACTATTTCACAAACGCACAAACAAAAAGCAAAGAATAGAATTTGTTTAAAAAATGAAAAGGTTAAAAATCATTCCTACGAAAAAGTCTTTGCCAGTTTTAATATCAAAAAAAGGGGAGAAATAATTTAACCTGAAAAAACACCAGTGCAACAAACATTCTACATTTTAGGAAAACCCATAAAATTTGTAAATTCAAACACACCATCTCAATGACTTCCACCGTAGCAGAAATACGCAATTGGTAGATGAAGACTTCCAGATCTTTTTTCATTTGAACGCTGTTGTCTTCCATTTCTGATGGTTAAGTTAAGAGATTCGCCATCGTAAACATACAATTAATTATTACTTCCAGCAAAACACAAAATGGCCACAAAAAAATAATCGCCATCGATTACAACAACAGTACCATAAACTAATAGGCTTTACGCAGATTTTACTGTAGAACTTATTTTAAACAAGTCTAAATTTAAATTGTCAATTATTTTGTTTTTAATTAAGTATTCAATACAACTCTAGCTACAGACTGAGAGTGAAGGATACGAGCGACGGTGAAGATTCTTAACTTGCACCTGCGCCACACTTTGTGCTGCTTCAGAAGAAACAATAACAGAATCATCATTCCTCCATCATGGACGATCCACCACACATCCATATGGCCTTCTAGCCTTTCTGTGTTGTCTGGAAACTGATCTATTTTTCGTGGAACTAACAGGGCCTCCTGACCTACAGATACACACCGACACACGTCTGCAAAAAAAAAAAAGATCTCAGGACAAAGAAATACTAACGGAAAACCTATCTGATTAACTATCGTTTAACTGTCGATGATGAGGATGCTGAGGAGGGTGATGCAGCGTTGGATGATGCTGAGGGGGATGATGTTGAGGAGGATGATGAGGAAGATGATACTGAGGATGCTGAGGATGATGCTGAGGGGGATGATGTTGAGGAGGATGATGAGGAAGATGATACTGAGGATGCTGAGGATGATGATGAGGGGGATGATGATGATACTGAGTGGGATGACGATGAGGAGGATGATGAGGAGGATATGCTGAATGGGAAAATGAGGATGATAAAGATGATGACGAGGATGATGAGGATGATGATGACAGGGATGATGATGATGATGATGATGATGATGATAGGGATGATGATGATGATGATGATAAACTTTATAAATGTTACTTAAGGAAAAAATTATGGTGTAAATTATGGTTTCAAAATCCAGTGATAATACTCACGCACAAACATCGTCCACACTTGTCTTTCCCGCCAATTTTCAGGCCAGGCAACCATTACAGTGTTAGGTACCAGACTTCCTAGTCCACTTCCTTGGATGCTATTTGTTCAGGCAAAAGTTAGATACTAATTAAACGTAACACGAACAAGTAGCAACGTGCAGAATTAGTCTCGCAGTTAAGTTACGAAAACGAAATTGAGAATATATACAACATTGAATATACTTATAGAGTACATCCAAAAACTGGTAAAAACTTACAGAAATGATAATCCTTCTTCAACATTGCTTGAAGCTATAACCAGGTTAAACCCCTTCACTTTTTCCTTCTTCATATGATTACTTATCACCTGGAAAAGTTAAACAATTATCGTCTTCGTCGATCAAAATATACGTTATCATATGCACCGGTTTAAACAGTAAAATTAATATAATATCGTAAATAAACTTCTATTAAAATCCGAAAACATTTTTCAAAATATTTCTTTACTTCAAATTTATCAGATAACCCTACTTGGATTCATATTAATGGGAACTTCTCCATTTTGTCACATTTCTGCTTAATTATATTTGGAGTTGTAGACGCCGTAAAATGTTTGTCTAGAGTCTTAGTATTTGTGATGGTTGATGCTTTTTTGGTTGTGGCTGTTATGATTATATTCAGAGACTATTGCTGTGGTTTACTTCATTGTGATTAAGAATGTATTTTTGGTTATAACTGTAGTTTTCGGTGCATTTGTGATTACAGTTCCAATTGTGGTTACGTTTGCAAGTAGTTTCAGTTACAATTACAGTTATAGTTCTGAGTATGGCTGTAGCCATGGTCATGGTCGTAGTAACACTAATGGATGTAGTCGAGGTCGTAGTCATACTAATGGACATACTCGTGGTCGTAGTAACTCTAATGGATGTAGTCGAGGTCGTAGTCGTGCCAATGGACATACTTATGGTCGTAGTAACACTAATGGATGTAGTCGTGGTCGTAGTCATACTAATGGACATACTTATGGTCGTAGTAACAATAATGGATGTAGTCGAGGTCGTAGTCATACTAATGGACATACTCGTGGTCGTAGTAACACTAATGGATGTAGTCGAGGTCGTAGTCGTGCCAATGGACATACTTATGGTCGTAGTAACATTAATGGATGTAGTCGTGGTCGTAGTCATACTAATGGACATACTTATGGTCGTAGTAACTCTAATGGATGTAGTCGAGGTCGTAGTCATACCAATGGACATACTTATGGTCGTAGTAACACTAATGGATGTAGTCGAGGTCGTAGTCATACTAATGGACATACTTATGGTCGTAGTAACACTAATGGATGTAGTCGAGGTCGTAGTCATACTAATGGACATACTCGTGGTCGTAGTAACTCTAATGGATGTAGTCGAGGTCGTAGTCATACTAATGGACATACTTATGGTCGTAGTAACACTAATGGATGTAGTCAAGATCGTAGTCAGACTAACGGACGTAGTCAAGCTCATTGTAGTAATAATTAAGGCTGTAAATTTGATTAGTATCACGTTATTGTTAACAGCTTACCACTTTGGCTGTTGCAACATCAGGGGCTCTTTCACGATAACTGCCTTCTAGCACGGAACCCACCATGGCCAGACCTTTCCCTGTTGATCACAAAATACTTATACAAAAATAGTAGTGATAATACTATTAACAACAACAACAATAATATGAATAGTGATGATAATGATAATATTAATGATAATAATAAAAAATATAACAACAAAGTTATTTACGTCTCGACTTATTTAGCTATAAGTCCATATTACTAGTTTGGGAGACGGCTCAGAAATTAGCGTAAGGGGTGCTATTAGAGACCTTAAGCACCCAAAACGTAGAACGTTGCGTACGTGAGGCGGAAGCGAGAGCGATGTACACGACATTG
>JAOEHV020148913.1:0-14205 GCA_025447995.2 Isaurus tuberculatus | reverse complement strand
GAGTTTTCTATTTCTTTTATAAAATAAGCATCAAAGAACGAGAGAAAAGTGCGAAAAAAAAGTCAATATAGATGGTTTTGTGACGTAGCTTGATGATCTATATGGAGAAATAGAAACGTCACCCCAGCCAGTGAGAGCGTGCGTTATATCTGCTTTATTTTATAATAAATGATATAATATTGTTTGTAGATTGTTATGATGGCACATTGAAAATGAAAATCGACCTGCCACCAGTTTTGAATTGACCTATACTTTTGGTAAGTTGGTTATGGTGGCAAATAAACCACCACCAAATAATTTTTACAAATCCTAGCTTATAAAGAAAGTTAATGCATTTTACAGATCTCAATCTACTTGACTGGAGTGTCAACAATCACCTTGCGGTGAGTCTGGGTAGTTTTGTGTACCTGTGGAATGCAAGCTCTGGTGATATCGTACAGCTTTGCCAGATGGAACCCTCTGACTGTTATGTCAGCTCAGTCTCATGGATAAAAGAAGGCAATATTTTGGCTGTTGGTAACAGTACAGGAGATGTTCAGGTAAGGATTCTCAAAAATGAGTTCATCTTCCCCCAAATTTTCTCTCTTCCTATACGGCTTCCTTCATTTGCATGTGCAGTTTGTTTCTGACGTCGTACCCGGTTTTTGGTGGACATCAATCAAAAGCCTTTCATTTAAAGCAGCTGCCGACAATATCTGATTCAAAGTTTGATGTCCACTAAAAACCGAGTATGACAAAAAACTGCACGTGCAAATGAAAACAACTCTAAGGTTTTATTCCTGTAGAATGACTGTTCCAGCTCTTTCTAAAACCATTATATAAATAATTGAACTTGCAAGTCAAACCAAAATTGTTAGCAGGAAGAATGGAAAGTGCTGTTCAGGTTTTCCAAGAAAACAATTGCGTCAAACCCAAACTTTCAGCTTAAATAAGCTCTTACAAGATCATTGACTGTTTTAATGTCCTCTTCCCAGCATGCTGAGGTCAGTATTTAATCCTCTCAGCCCCAGGCACATCAACATCTAACTTCTCTTATCATAACTCAAACAAAAATAACTCAACTTGTAATGAGAAATAAGGAATTGATCAATTGGAATAAGCTGTTGAAGTTAAAGAGCCAAATTCTCCCAAAATGCCTCTATAGAAATAGTTGAGATCAGTTGGGAGAGTTTACCAACATGTCATTTGTCATGTTTGGGGCTTAAAGGGTTAATCCATGTTCAACAATACAAAGTGCTCATCAAAAACTAACTATACCCTTCCTTCTCATCCTCTACCGCATCCGTGATGCTCTAGATCATCCTGTAGACTAACTGCTGGAAGCCTGGTTAGCATAGTTGGTAAGGTGCCAGTCTATTGAGAGGGAGGCTCGGGTTAGATTCCCTGCTGGACCAACACTATAGGGTCTTAAAATAATTGAGGAGAAGTTGCTGCCTTTGTTCTAACATCTGCAAATGGTTAGACCTTCGTGTCTTCTCGGATAAGGATGTTAAACTGTAGGTCCACTCCAGTCTTCTAATACTCTACTTGGGGACTTAAAAGAACCTGGGTAGTCATCCTGGTGTAGTGGTGTGTCTGTTTCACTGACGGCATTTCTTAACGTTTGAAATATATGAGAGCAGCTGTAGCAGACAATCTAAGACCCACTACTGTTGAATCCTGTATTAACTTGGAATGTGAACCTGAAAAGCCCTATGGAGGAAATTTCACAATAAAATTGGAATTGACCTAAACACTTTACTTTTAAATTAAAAGCCTGCCCAAAATCCTTTCTCCCGTTAAAGCTTAATTCCTTATTACCTTAACGCACTTATTAATTAGCTCATAAACTTAAACAGTGCTCAGAATGTTCATCCTCAGCTGGTAGTGCTAATGGGCTTTTGAACAACCAAACCCTAGAATATAATGTAAGATTTGAGTTGTTTAGAGAACAACTGATTGAAATTGTGTTGTTTCCTTTCATGCTGGCAAAAGGAAAGAAATATTCTGGATGTGAAAATAATGCACAAGCTAAAGCTTTAGCATCCTACCATAGTTATTAATATTCAAATTAAATACTACAATAACCTCTAAAGCTGATTTATTTTAAAAATTTAGAAATATTATAATTCAATTTTGAAATAAAAATGTTCAAAGCTAAAAAATGAAAGATTTAAAAGCCTGCTAATTAATGAGTATAGACTTAGAAAATGTTATAAGTTTAATATGAGTCTTTGTTTACTAGTTATGGGATATTGAACACCAGAAACGATTGCGAAGTATGTCTGGTCATTCATCACGTGTTGGGGCCTTGTCATGGAATTCATACATTCTAACAAGGTGAGTTAGGTATTTTAATTAAAAAAATAAATTATTCCAAAAAATAAATGATAATTAATATACATTTTTATAAGCAACACTATAATTATTATTGGCAGTCAACCCTTAGATAGCTTAGGTTAATGTTATTTTCAGCTCTCACTAGTTCCCTTAATTCTAATTGTTTATTCTGAACATTTTTGAAACATACTTTCATAAACTTTTGATAAATCTTTGAAGAATTCCTTTAAGCCCTCGGGATTACTGGCCAATTGAGTTGTTTTATTTTCATTCATTAATGCAGTGGTTGTCGCAGTGGGGCCATTCATCACCATGATGTGCGTGTAGCTGAACACAATGTTGCATCCCTAGCAAGACATTCACAGGAAGTTTGTGGCCTGAAATGGTCTCCAGATGGCAAGTACCTGGCCAGTGGTGGAAATGATAACCTTCTACTGATCTGGGATGCTTCAGTTAACACTGTCAGTAATGGGAACAACCCCCTGTACACACTGACACAGCATCAGGCAGCTGTCAAGGTATTTCCTTCCCCCCTAACTTGAACCCCCAAGCACCTGGTCAAATAGTTGGCAGGTGCATGTGTGGTGATCGTCAATTTCTCCCACTGCTTGGTTAATGTCAATTACCAAATGGCAATCATTGTTAAGAATAAAAATGAAACTCCTTAAAGAGCATAGCAATATTTAAAGGTAAAGGTAATATGTACTTATTATTATATAAAATTGTTTGTTAGCACTTAACAATATTTTATAACCTTATAATGTTCCATGACTGTCATTATGCTCCTTAAGTATGGACACTGACTAAAGACTGTGATATTCTAATAATCTTTCTCCAAACATGTATCTGGTCTCACTTGATGGGCTCGGCCTCCTGAGCTCTGTTTCCCCAGTTGCAATCCATCTGTTTTTGGCACCTGCTCTCATTAGACCCAGATCTTACAGCCATTGTTTCTTGGTCAGCAGCAACCGCTTCTTTGCTTTTTAACCTGATTTTCGTAGTTCTTTTTACTAGGTTCTAGGTATCCTTTGGTTTCATTCAACATTGTCTTTCCTTTTCACTACTGTAGTCTTATTTATCTCACTTTCCAAACACACAGGCTCCGACTTATTATCTTGTGTGGGAATACAAGCCTTTTTTCACCATGCCTTACTGATAAGTCCCTCATTTATGGGCAGTTTAAGGAGTAATGATGGCTACCAACATGGTCTTCATTATTACTAGCACTCTGTGCTATGCCTATCTATACATCTGACATACAATGTAAACCCTCTTGCTAAATACAGGGGCTCACCTTTGCAGTCATTCATTTGTCATAGACAACCCAAAATCTGCACAGACGACTAAAAAAATTTATTACTTGTCCGTTTTGATGAGTATGAAATTGGGGTAACATTCTTTAATGGAACAGTTTCTTGAAAACAAAAGATTTTTTCCCAATCTTTAGATTTTGGTTGTTGAATAGTTTTTCAAAAAAGCTATTGAAATGCTTTCGGTGAGTAGGTAAAACATGCATTTTAATCAACTCTAATTAACTAATGGAAAAAGACATGAGCAAATGTCTTGCAATATGTTTTCACGCTACTTTCAAAACAGGAAAAAACAAACTTTTTGGAAGAATGGAGCTGCCCTTAGAAAAAGAAAAATTAAAGTTTAAGGAGTTCGAATGAAGATAGAAAAAAATAGGAGGCTAAGAACAAAAAGCAGCTAAGGAACTGATCGTGTTACTCCTTAAACTGGCCGGTAAGTATGAAAAATCACGTAGATGGGCCCCTGTTAATACCTATCAGTTTGGGAATTGTTTGACTAACAAATTACATTGGAATTGAAGGACATAGAGTCATCCTTTGCACAATCATTGTCTATCGTTTTTTTTAGTATACATTACAAACCTAGTTTCTTTATTCTTTGTAGGCACTTGATTGGTGTCCTTTCCAGAGGAATCTACTTGCCAGTGGTGGTGGCACTGCAGATAGAAATATCCGATTTTGGAATGCTGCAACTGGCTCTTGTCTCAACAGTGTGGACACTAAGTCTCAGGTAGGCTAGATTATACTAAAACAGCAGGGTTATAAAACAGTCAAAGTCAGTTTATTAAAAAGCTCCAGGTCTCAGATACATGCTGCTTTTTAGCCAATAGGGCTGGTGGAAGCTTGTGATGATTGGGGGGGGGGGGGGAAGAGAAGATTTTAGCAATGGCCAAAGGAAATTTTGGCAAACTACACTCTCTGCAATGCCAATTCTGCATATTCTGGGATATTTTAAATATATTTACTATAAAGGAGGACAAGTGGCAAGTTTGTCTTGCTGTAAATAAAAAAGTGTACTTAGTCTGAGAATTAGGGGGGTAGCTGCCACCCCTGTTACCTCCCTGCTCCGCCTGCCTTGGCCAAGTACAGGCAACTTTTTTTTTGCAATTTTTACCTCATTATCATAAGTGCTCATATTTCTATGGCTTCAATCATTTGGATTTCAAATCTCTGCCCTAAGCATTACTGCTGCAGTGCTCTAATAACTGAGCTATGAAGCGAGAGCTATTGGGAGCAAGTTAGTTTTAGTAGGTCCATGTGTTCCTTTTAGAGTTTTTCATTGCACTTATTTGAAATGCGAACATAACTGCAAAGATTGTTTTATAATGTTACTACTGGCAATGACTGTTGTTCAAGCTCAATCATAGAAACCCTTGAACACTTTATTAAAGTGCTGTAAGTGACAAAGTTAAACCCACTAAGGGCCTGTTCATATGAGGTGGGATATCCCGGTTAGGTGGAATAGCTTGACTTGCCAAGGTGACTTTCATGTCTATTTACTATCTAATTTCATCCCACTTATTATCCCACTTATCATCCCACCTCTTCAGCCATTTTGATTACAAACACATGTGATTAGTCCCGCCCCAGTGACGCGCGGTTGTTTTCATCCCGGCTAGCCGGGACAAAACGAAAAATTTATGTTCATATGGAAAATTTTTATCCCACTTCACTGAGATCCCGGCTTGCTTACAGTGGGATCTCACCTAACTGGGATGATTCAAACTCCATATGAACACAAGTTTGAAAATGTATGCAAATACTATACGAGGTGGGATCTCAGCACAATGTCATCATCCCACCTAACCGGGATATCCCACCTCATATGAACAGGCCCTAAAACAGACATTCTCACAACAGCAGTGGCTTAAAGTTTGGTTTACCGTTACCATTCATATATCCTCTAGAGAGGAGATTGAGGCCTAACATGTTGACTTCCACTTCACTTTATCCTCAGCTACCTGTATTTCCTCCCTCCAACCCTTCCAACCGAACAACACCTTCATCTCCCTCTCCCTTGTTCGCCTCCAGGTCTCCTTTTAAGTCTTCCCCTCTTTCTTCTCCCTTCAGGTTTCCATGTTAGAGGCCTTCCAAGGGGGGTTCTGATGTCCCTTTGTCGCTCATTTTCCAGCCCACCTGTCGCGTATTTGGCTAGAGACAAACGTCGCTGCCGCGTTTTTTCCCTGCAATACAATTGTGGCTGTCGCGTTTTTCGCTAGAATACAAATGTTCGCTAAACGTGTTTAATTTTTGCCATCTGAAATGTTGTTTAATTTAAAGAGTAAGCGCCAGTAAAAAAAACTTCCTTCTTTTTAACCGAAGATCAACTGCTTGCTTTAGTTTCTAAAGACTCTAATGGCTAGAGTGAAACATGAATAACCGAAATCAAATGACCTCACAAATTGCTAAAGTAACACAAACAGAAGAATGCTGGCCTGGTCGGTCTTGTCGCTGTCGAAATAACAAAGTGAAAGGAAGTCGCTTTGTCGAAATCTCGCACTGACTGGTTCGGTGTTCGTGAGGCGATATAGCTCCTCATTTGAGATTTTCATCGGCCATATTATTATAATTCTCAAGATCTTCTTCAAGCATACGCGATGCCGATGGAATCTGTCAAGTTTTAAGCTTGTCATTACCAGACCTTCCAACCTTCACGCTTTTTGCGTGTTTTTCACGTATTTTTTTCTTAATCACGCATCACGCACGCCTAAATATTTATTGGTCATTTTCACGCATTTTCCAAAAAATCAAATATTTTCCAAAAGGACGCGTATTGTCAAAACAAAGAATCAGAGGACTGACTAGCCTCGCTTCCACGCTACTAGTTCCGCGACTAACTGGGGCAAAATTTGTGTTCTCGTGTAATATTTTCGTGAAATTTAACGTGACGCTATCAGTCATTTGGCGGACGAGTTAGCGTTGTTTTGAAGGTCAAGATGCTTGAACAAAACTGCGAAAAAGGCGTTTTTAACCATTCTGGGGAATGTAATTTTCAAAAATTTCTCCTCGGCGCCTCGCGGTGACACTATATCCAGTGAAATCTTTCACGCATTTTTATTCTCAAAAGTTGACAGGTCTGCATTACAAGTCATCCGCCATTATAAATGCGCCGTATTGATATTGCACAGATCAAGTTCTTGTTTAAGTCAAAACCTTTTATGGGTTCTCTTTTGCAGTTAGGTAAATTGCCAATAACAGTCGGTCATTGGACATTGGCTAGCCAAAACTGGCTAGTGTTCTTAATTATGAGCGGGCATATGGCCGTACAATTTCTTTTATCGTAAATTATTTTGCAGTCTTTTTGTGTTACGATGAAACAACGGTATAAGGATATAAAAGTCAACCTTTTTTTGGTAATTTCTGACCATAAGTTTGTTTCGTCCGACCAAAATGGTGTCTTGATGGACCTATGTTCTTCCAAGAAAAAAAGTTATTTGAAATCCTACATAGCTGCAAACTTCCTTTGCTAAAGGAGTAAAGCCCAGCGCTAACGGCTTCAACATCCATTCAACTTTGGGAGCAACTTTAGAATACCCCGACACTGTCGTTAATATAATTCTGCGTATTTGCTTTTATAGAACGAGGAATGCGCAGAACTAAATTATCATGTCATGTATTCTAAAGTCTAGCCTCAAGGAACTGGACGATTAAGTAGCAGACTAGTTACAATCTTTAAAACATAGACGATAGAAGACAATTTTAAATTTGTTAACAAACATGTTTCGGCAGCATCTTCTGCCTTCGTCAGTGTTGCAATAAACTGGATAATAGTATGTATATATAGGAAATTATTAACAATAGAGATAGAAATAGAATTGTTTCAATTACAATAGTAGAATTACAATGCAAAGTTTGATATTGAAGTGCTTCACTTGAACATTCAGCGAGGGTTTTTCCCATAGGATATGCAACGCTTCTTTGAATTTCAAATCATAATAAGATGAGGCCTGATCAATTATTTTGAAACAGTGTTCATTGCAGACTGAACGACATATTTCAGAGCTGTTTAAGTGGTTGTAAATATGAGAGGACTCTCGTGTTGTAATGGCGAGCTGTCTCACCAGTGTAACAGGCATTACAGCCTGCCCAAGAAAATTTGTATACAATACTCGAGCGGAGTCCATTGGGGATAGGGTCTTTCACATTTAGCACACTACCTATTTTATAGGACGAGAATGCTAGAACTATTTCTGTGTTAAAACTTTGATATAGATCCATATTATATTTATAGAAATTGACATATTTCTGTGTTATTGCATAGGGCATTGGTTAAGTAATTGATGCGCTTCTGAGTGCGGCTTGAAAACCAACCTATGTATGGAAGTTTGAAATAATGCTTGTTGCTAACTTTCAAATTGGTTTTTAACAAAATTTTGCGAGGAGTCTGGTTTTCAGTTGTAGGCCCTGACCATTGTTTTCTGTAGCCTGACGCGCTGGTTTTAAAGATCCGCGCAAGCGGTTTCAACAAAGTTCAACATTTTTGAGAACAAAATAAAAATTTAATTGATTCTGATGAAAAGTTTGACCTTTTTAAACTATTTCGACAACCGTTATATTTCGTTTCGACATGTTTAAATATTGTTAAAACTGGGTGACAATTGCTCTAAACGTCGGCGTTAAACAAAATTAAACGGATGTTGAAGCAAATGTTGAAGCTGTGCGGGGCTTTAGAATCGCGGCCATATAAACAAATCTCATTAACACATGTACATTTTGTGTTAGGTTTGCTCCATCTTGTGGTCAAACGAATACAAAGAATTGATCTCAAGCCACGGTTATGCCATGAACCAGCTGACAATCTGGAAATACCCCACCATGTCCAAAGTCACCGAACTGACTGGTCACTCGTGTCGCGTACTTCATATGGCGATGAGTCCGGACGGACAGACAGTTGTCTCCGCTGCTGCAGATGAGACCCTTCGACTGTGGAAGTGTTTTGGTGTGGACCCTGCCAAAAAGAAATCCAAGTCGGTCTCTTCAGCCAGTTCATTTGTTAGACAAGGAATTCGTTAGGTTTCATTAATAACTCTATTTCTAAAAATATTGTATAGCAAATTGTTGGTGCACTTTTTTAAAAAAATATTGATGTACATAGACTAGACCTTTCTTTTTGCGAATTGTCAGTTGAGCCTAATTTGAATGGGCCTTAAAATTATTATACACCAATAATGTAATGATTCTTTGCCTTTACAATAAAAAATATGGGCAAAAGTTTTTTAAGTTCACGACCTTTAAGATTTAGTATACTTATAACTTAGAAAACAATAGAGGTATTTTGATTAAAATACTAATGAATGTTTAAAATGCACGAAGAGCAATTGCTAAAAAAATAAAAAAATTTTAACAATGAAATTAGCATAAGGTAAATCATAAAAATAGCGGGAATAGTACGAATGTAAATAGAGACATACTACTTATTAATATTAACCGAGAGTGAGGTCATTACCGGGAATATCAGACCGAGGCCCTGTTATAATGAACGAGTGATAGCGAGGTCATTACAAGACAGAGGTCTGACATATCTCTGTAATGATCGAACGGACGAGGTTAACAAGTTATTTATTATATGGCCTTAAGTCTATTTTCGGAAGAAAACGAAAAAACACAGGAAGTTAATTTCCATATCCGCTTGCACCCGCGCACTTATTTCAAACGATGTTCACTTTAGCCTGAGTAGCTGGCGGTTTTCTGTGAGGGCGGAAAAAGTAAAAAATCTGAGCGTCCGAGCAAGTACAGACGAAAAGACTCGGAAGAAGATAAAAGAGTTACTGGGGGGTGGGAGTAGAGCGGGCAGGTGGTCTTTATCCTTCCCCCCCCCTCCACCCCCAAGTAACATTTTCATTCTTTCCCCAGTCTTCTTGTTTGTAGTTATTCACACTCGGATTTTCTACTCTTTCCGCCCTCTCACAAGAACCCCAGCAACGCAGGCTAAGCCGAATCGGCAGTATAACTACCGTATTTCCCCGAATAAATGCCGCCCTCAAATAAACGCCGCACCTGAGAGCCAAAATATTAATAAACGCCTCCCTCGAAAAAATGCCGCACCCTGTAAGTGCACAGACAAAAATTGCAACATCGAATTTATCTCATTTCTTACGCGTTTACGAGCGCAACAAGTTGTAGTTTTAAAACTGTAAAGCTTGATCGGTACAGTCAGACAAAGAACTATCATTTTTTCTACGTTTTAATGTAAAGTTACGGTTAGTTGTTTAAAAAAATAAACAGCATTTTAAATAAACGCCGCACCCAAATCATGAAAAATTTAAACGCCGCGGCGTTTATTCGAGGAAATACGGTATACGTTATGTTGATTTCGTCAGGAAGGGTTGTTTATGGAAATATGTAACAATATGAAGTCATAAAAACAGCCAGCAGCAATCTAGGTAATAAGTAACAAATTTTGAAAATGATATTCATCAAAATATTAGAATATTTTAAGCAAGATACTTGAATTCAACATGGCTGCCACATGTCCACTGTTTTTGTCGCGGATTCGTCTTCAAGCATGCGTTCAACAACAATTAAATTGCTTTAGGCACATTTGTTGAAACAGATTTCCCATTAATTGCACACAATGTGAATAAATTGCTGAGTTTTGACTTGCTTTTGCGAGTTTGTTTAGCATACAACTCGATACAACAAAATTTCATAACCTCGAAAGTGACTGGCGCCGTGATGCATCATGGAAGAAAAAAAAATTTGTCTGGTCCACGACGACGACGACGAAAAAAATAAACCCATTTTATGACTGAGCTTACCACAGGTAGCCCAGTAAAAAGAGCCAAAGACAACTGTTATTCACGGTTGCCAAGGATAACCAAGGCTGAAGTAAAATTATTACGAGAATTTTGCCTCATTTATATCTAAAAACATCAAATATTCATAAGGAAAAATTATTCAAAACGAAATAAGTATGTTGCATGCCTACCGAAAGTAAAAACATTTAAGATATTCACGTGATTTCCGGTTTACAAAAATAAAGGAGAAAGCAAGATGTCGTATTCAGTGCTTGTAGCTGCGCTGTTCATCGCGTTTTTTTCTTTTGCCTGTGGAGAGGAGCCGTACGTGGAACGTTATTTCACTCAGAAAATAGACCATTTTAATTTCGTCAACAACGAAAGCTATAAACAACGTTATTTATATACAGGTATGCTTCAGGTTAAAAAGAAATGACAACGAATGTCAACTCGTGATCATGTCAACTCGTGATCAAGAAAGTATTTCTTACATAACAACTTGTTGCATAAGAATTTGCATTTTTGACTAAATTTTAAAAGAATTTATCATTATTCTCAGTGTACTTTTCATTCGTGTTGATAGATTTTTTTTCACGTACAAGATATTTTTTATGTGCTTAATTATTCTCGTTCAACAGGCAGTTCTTCTGAAGTGAAGTGGGGAAAAAATTTTTCCTAAGATTTTCGGGGTCACCGAATTCATCAACAAATAATGGAACTTAAAAATGATTTTTTATGTAAGAAGGCAAAACTTTCATTTGCAGCGATCTTTTTAAAAATCGTATTTGCAAGTTTAATTACAATGAGATTTGAGTGTTGAAACTATAAGTCAAGTTGAATAGTGGCAGAATTAATATTTGTCAAGATGCGAACCTTCAAGGAGAATATTTTAAAAGCCCCTAATCACTGAGTTTCTGAAAGGCCACTTTTCAAATTCTCCAAAATGCCAGTTTTAAATTTTTGATTTATAATGATAACTAGGAATAGTTTTCACTACAGTTGCCCTCGCCTTTACACTTAGCTTAGATGTGATATCCCTTTAGAGTGATTTCATACTCGATCACCTTCTTCACTCCAAAAACTTCTCCAACAGCTCCGATCTTTAACCTTGTGGTAAGCTTCAAAAATTACTCGACAAATCAAGTTCTGTACCGATTAATTCAGTCCGATACTGATTTATTATCATTATGCTCAAATAAATAACTAACTATAAAGCAAGTTATTTACTCACCTTCAAATTCTTCAGTCCAAAAACTTTCCCAACCGCTATGATCTTTAGCCTCGTGGTAAGCTTCAAAAATTACCTGAAACCACCAAATTGTGGCCTTGGTGACAGCTCAAAAATTACCGAAAAATACGACTACACGCACCTAGTGTCTTGAAATCGGGATCATTTCACCTACTGTGTGTGCATATGTTATTTTCTTTTTTTCCATTCAAATTCATATGTATATATACCAGCTGGGGGTTACTAGGTTACCTACTAAAGCCAGTGGGGCCAATAATAGTAATAATAATAATAATAACTAATATTTATATAGCACTTATTCTTTTTTAATCTCTAAAGGGCTTTACAATCAAATACAGGGTTCAAACAGTAGAGGGTTTAGAAAATTAGTTACAGTGGCTCAGTGAAAAAGACAGATCACAATTCTGGGATCACTACCCTGCTCTTTTCGATAAGCGGGTTCTTTTAAGTCCCCCAAATAGAGAGACTGAACCTAAATTTTAACATCCTTATCAGAGAAGATGTGAAGGTCTAACCATTTGCAGATGTTAGACCCATCTTTTCTAAATTAAGACCCTTGGTGTTGGTCTGGCCAGGAACTGAACCAAAGTCTCCCACTCAATAGACTGGCACCTTATAAAACTAGGCTAACCAGGCAGTTGGTAAAGTAGTCATGCCAACCCTCCCGGATAATCCGGGAGTCTCCCGGATACAGAGCGAATCTCCTGGTCTCCCGTACGGGTAACCAAATCTCCCAGATAAAAGCAACTTTGAACCTTAACGCCACTGTAAACTAAAGTCCTGTTTCCAAATTTAATTTATTAAGTCAATACAAATTCAGTTTTTTAAACTCACCTTGCTGTTTCTTGCGGTATTTTTACGCAGTCATTTTATCACAAAAGCACACGCTCTTAACAGAAACTATTTACAAAAGCTTTCTTCATTTTCACAAACATTTAACTGATTGTCGGAAATCTTCGGTAAACTTCGGAAATCTTCACGTCAACTTCGGAAGTATTCGGTAGTTTTTTTAGAGTTCTAGGAAGACTTCGGAAATCCTTGTCCCTTTTTTTTTGGGAAAGAGGTCGTTGGAAGAGGGGGTCAACACTTTTTCCTTGGGGAGGGGGGGGGGTTGGTTGATGCCGGTGTGGTAAAAAAGAAAAATCTCCAGATTTTAGATCTCCAGAGGTTGGCATCTCTGGTAAAGGCTTTCAGTTGATCATACTTTATTGATTTCTTACTTAGTGTTTTAATAGGGGAGTTGTTTTATCTACAATATTCTGTTTGCTTTTGTTTACCCTTGAAATTTTGTCATTCAAATAAGTCTCGCTAAAATTATTCACAGTACAAGAGAGACCAAGACAGTAAAAAAATCAGGAAGTGCATATTGCCAAGGTTACCTAGTTTGTTTGAAATAATATTTTTTATACAGCACTCATTTTTTCACATAAATCAACCAAATTATTTTTGTGGTTTGTTTCAGATAAATACTGGGACAAAAAGGGCCCTATATTTTTCTATACCGGAAATGAAGGAAATATTCTTGGTTTCTGGAGCAACAGCGGGTTTGTGTTCGAAGCTGCAGCTAACTTCAGTGCCTTAGTTATTTTTGCTGAGCATGTAAGTAAATTACGTCAAATTATTATTAACTTTGTTTATTATTTGGTGAAATAGTTTTCTACCATCTGAGTGGCTGCTACACTCAGTAAAAAATTTAATCTCTAGACTTCCAGCCTACTTTTAAATAAAGTAAGAAAACACATTTTCTAAAAACCTAAACAGTGGCCCATTTTCAAAAGTTTTCATACTTGCCAGATTGGGAAGTCATGGACCCCAAGTTTCAAAACCCCAAATACTGGTCATATGTGTTTGTACAAATGCCAAAGGAGTTAGTTTCTAGGGGGTTCTGGGGCCATGCTCCATCAGAAACTTTTGAAAAGTACGGTCGCTTGAACCGAGGCTGCGCTGGCACTGGAAGTGAACTTGCACGGCAGTTTGTGCACTCGATTGATCAGTAAACAAACTATTTTTCAGTTGAAACATGTTATCTAAGGGGCAAGACATTTTATTCACAATTCACGAATTTTTTCAACATGCTTTACAAGCCATTTATTTGTTATTTGTAAGAATCATGACCTGAAAGTTAAGATTATTTTAGGAATCAGCTGATTTTATCAAAAATGCAGAGCTTAATCACAAATTAATGTGGGGTTTTTACTCAGTTGCGGCAGGTCAGTGGGTTTAAACGTTCAAATGCGGGTCTGACCACCTGTAGCGGGTCACTTGGGGTCTAATGGAAGTAAATGCATAGATGCAAGCCGAAGTGAAGGTTTAGGTTTCCTTGTATTACAACCAAATTGTAAAGACTATTGCACAGATTGAAATGAAACAAAAACGATATTTTGACCGGTCAAAAACGAGGTATGCCAGAATTCAATTCTATTTGGCCACATATGATGACCAGCCCCCTTCTGAAAACTATTTTGAGCCCTGCCATATGATATTGTTTTTCTGAAAAAAAAAGATTTCTTGCAACTGTTAAGGTTTTGTACTGAGAGTTTGTTCATGGAGATGAAGGGTGGGGGGGGGGGGGGCGGGGGACAGGTTCTAT
>JAOEHV020148814.1:0-14206 GCA_025447995.2 Isaurus tuberculatus | reverse complement strand
ATTGTATCCGGCTTTTGGATTTAAAGTCTTCCTGGATTGAATTCCATACTTTTGCTCCTACAAATCGAATATTAAATCGAATATTAAATCGAATATTAAATCGAATATTAAATAAAAGCAATTCTTTTTTTTCTTACAAGAACATTTTTTTAAAAAAAACTCTTAAACATGACTGTGCATTTTTTACAATTACCAGTTGGCAAATGACAATGTAGTCATTTTACAGCAAGTTATTGATGACTTTAAAATTATATCTCTCTTGAGTCTTCTCTGTAGTCATTCCATTGGAATTTTGCTGTTTTCTGAATATTATCTACAGCAGCCTACCTTAAAATTTACAGGAGGAGGAGGATTCTTTGGTTCAATTCTTACAACACTTGATTCAACCTTTGGTGGAGGCCGAAAATTATTTTTGCTAACCTAACAGAAAAAAAAAGCAAAGTTACAAAAAAACTAAGTAAGCAAAATATATAATATATATACAAGGTATATTATACAAGGTATGTTGCCCTGACAAAGGGCTTAGCCTAGAACTATCAGCTTCTTACACTTCTCAAAGTTTTAATCAATGAAAGCATTTCAACTTAGAGTTGATTAAATAACATGTTTTTCTTTACCTTGCCAACACACTGAAATAGCCTCTTAAAATCAATTTAATGGGTATGTACCAGTTACTTCTCCAGAAATTCAACTGAGATTGATTTCTCCTTTACCTTCATTAGGTGATCAACCCTTGCAAGTAACTGTGTGTTTATTGACAGTCGACAGTACAACTTGTCACCAGGCTTGGCAATTAGTCTCTCAGCAAACTCCCTCTGGAACATCAACACTGCACACCTGTTTATCAAAACAGATAAGGCTTAATACAACATGATTTTAAAAGCAATCAAAGTGTGTTGATGAGGATGCAAAATATGTCGCTAAATTAATTGTTACCGGTAGTTGAAATGTTTGATCCTAAAAGTGGTGTAAGATGCTAATGTTTCAAGTATTAGCAATTCATTAAAGCAACTGAAAATGTTTAAAAAATTAAGGGATTACAATTTAAGAGAGAGATTATGTTTATTCCAAAAGAGTAATGCTCAAAATGTTTGAGGTAGGAGGTTAATCCATGGTTTTAGTTGGACTTTGGGTCATACCTGAGCTAGGGCATTAGTCTATGGTTTAATCAGATTTTGGGTCATATTTGAAGTAAGGGGTTAGTTCATGGTTCAGGTCACATTTTAGGTCATATTTGAGATAGGAGGTGAGTCCATTCAGTTCCTATAATTACTTAAAGGGATGATTAAATCTTCATCCTAGAGTTGTTTAAATTGATCTCAAGAGCCACTCTGGTGATAAAGTATTAATTTTGCTTTTAAGATGAGTTTTTCAATTTTCATTTTTTCCCCTACAGTGTAGGTTACAAATATATAATGTTCTGAACTACTATATGATAAAAATTCCTGAGGTTTGTAAATCCCTGAGATTTAATAATTATTAATACTGTAGGTATAAAATAAATGCCAAATGACTACCCTCCTTTCACTACTGCACCATTCCCAACAGTAGTAAGACCTCCCTTAGACTCCACTTATCATAATACACACACCTTTTTCTAGTAGGTTGCAAACTTAAACATTTCTTAACCACACTAGCCAAATAGTAAAAATTCATTCATTAGACTCACCTAAAAAAAGGTCTGTGCAATAATAATTTAAATATAAATGGTGATGAGATCTATGGAAAAATGAAAAATTACTGACGTAAGTATACAGCTACTTAAAGAATGTATTTAGCTGTAGGAATCAGGAGAAAAAAGGGGAAATTATGAAAATAATTTTAGAGAGTTTAAGGTCATACATACTATGTCAACCTTGTGTTTTTATCAAGTATATGGGGAAGAAGCTTAGTTTTATTAGTGATTCAAGGATACAGTGGATTGGAATGCTGATTAATATTATATGAGTTTAAACTTTCTCTGACCACTGAATAGATTTTTGCTTACGGATCTCATGCCAACCCAAACCTATCTATCAAATAAAGAAAGGTAACAGGCACTGGAACATTTAAATTGCCCAAGCTAGTTTGTAACAAAAATTAATTTCTGATTTGAGCCCAGTCTCAATAAAATGATGTCAATACTCACTTGGTATGGAAGATTTGCAACACAGACATTAAAAAAGGGAAGGTCTGTCTTCAACACATCACCAACCATAACATGGAGTTTGCTTGCTGAAGGTCTGAAAACAAAGGTACACTGTAGTCAGCTATATTTAGAGTGTCACACAACAAATTTCAAAATAAAAAAATTAAAACCAAGGATCTTTGAGAAAAAATATATTGACAGAAATTAATAGGTTTCATTCAATTTAAAAAATAGAACATTTTTCTTCAAAGAGTCATCTTTCTCATTACTTCAACAGCACAACATTTGAAAAAAATTTCTCTTTCGAAAACACATAACAATACAATTGATAGACTTACGTTCCTTGAACTCTTTTTTGGAGTTCAGCAACTAATCTTGGGTCTACTTCACATGCAGTGACCTACATTTTGAAAAAATTGAAATATAACAGGTCTAGGTCAGTACTATTAATATTTTTTCCACTCTCAGTATCACTGTCATCATTTCTTTCATCACCAATACCAATGAACATTACAAACTCCTTCATTGCCATTATTTATCATTACTATCATCAAAAACATCACCATTTAACATCATCATCATCATCACTTTCATGTCAATACATTATCATACATTTATTATATGGCAGGCTCGCTGAGCAGGCAAGATGAAGCAAATTCTGTGTTCTGATTGGTTACATGCGTCGGCAAGATAGGCCCATCTTGCCCGCTCGGGATTTTCAATAGTAAAGTGAAATTCTTTGGCCATATAATAAATCCTTTATTGAACAAGCTTGTTCGGTCAAGATAGCTGGATATTGGCCTTGTTCTTTTTTTTGCATTTTCATGGACCGAGACGTGCTTGTTCAATAATGCATATATATGATAAATGTGAAATAGATAAATCGTATAAAAATTTATATATTGTATATAATTATATAAATCTTAAGCTTGTTGTTAGCTACTTGAATAATGCCTTCGGTAAATTTGGCAAGTGATTATTATAACTTTCATCATTACCTTTATGTATCACACAAAACTACTAAAATCATTAACTATTTCTATTCCTAATTTACCATTAATACATACAAAGCTTTCTCTTCTACCTTCTTAACTTTATCCAAAAGTTTCACAGTAAGATTTCCTGTTCCGGGACCAATTTCTAACACAGTATCAGTAGATCTCAATCCAGCCTGAATGTAATATTAATGATAATAATAAATTATGGTTGAATAAGAACATTCAGACACACAATTTAATAATTGTTAATTTTCCTAATATGTGTATTTCATTGGTTTCCCTTAAACCTACCTTTTCCACCAAGCTCTGTATCACTAATGGGTTTTTTAGGATATGCTGGCCACAACCTCTCTTGAACTGGATTGCTGCATTTTTAAGTAACAATTGATAACATTTAACAGTTTTGTCATCAGTGTATGACTAACAAATGAGAGCAAAGAAGTTTTTTTGTGAGAACTTGGTGCGAATACATTCTATTCATTAATTGCCAATATTTAATAAGTAATATTTTGTCTGTATTCAAATTATCCTCCTTTACCTCATTCTTAAGTGAAAAAATATAAAAAAAATTAGGCAAAGGTGAATGGCCACCATTAACGATAATGTCTATACTTATGATAAAAACAAATAGACTTAGCTTTCCTTGTGCTACAGGTGTGAGATTCCAGTGGATTCGACAAAAAGATTTCTCTTGATCATTTAATTTCTATACTACCCTCTACAGTGATTATACAAACATTCGATAACTCATCACAACACAAATATATACAGACTGGAAGAAACATGTATGATGCTGACCACAATCTTAAAATAAATTTCTGAGCGATGCAAAACTCCTAACCTAAATAGTTAAAACACTATACCAATCAAACCATCTTCTCGAAGTAACAAAAATGATATTTTAAGTCTGTAAAGCCATAGTTAGTAGAGGGTAAAACTGACTGGCAATGACGTCTTTATTGTCTTTTAACACTTAATGTAAATACGACAATTCATTAATCAGTAAGCTTCAACCCGTAAATTAGACAACTCGAGATTGCTTCAACAAAGGATAACGTTGAAAACATCACATTTTTCCCTAACTTACGGCGGTAATCGAAAAAATTTCGATCTCGAGTTGTTTTTAAAATTACTTGAAAGAACACTTAATATACAGAGTAGTGAAATGAGTTGGTTCAACTGCACCGCTGCAACCGTTTTGCCATTCTGAATAACATTTGACTTGAGTAAATTTTTTTGCATCTTACCTTGCTTATACGTCGGTGTCTGTTCATGCTTACGTGTTTTGTTTTCCCTTTTTACTTTCGGCATTTTTTAAGTTTTCTAAAATTTATAGTATTGTTTAGTAGGAATTTTTCTGACCCACTAGAACTGAATGTGAATGAGCCCACAATGTGTCAGCGGCAGCTTTATAAAAACGGCAGCGTGACAAGAACCACAACCTCAGGAAGCCCATACTCTTTGTGAGGGATTTGTGTTCATGTGTCTTTGTGTAACAAAATGAACTATAAACCTATGAGATTTAAGCAAGTCTGTCCTTCCCAGAATAATAAGAAGTAAAGGAAGGAATTTCGAATCAGCAACCGAGGATTAAGAAAGACACAAACAACATTTCAAGAAAGTAAAAATTTATTTATATTTATTTTTCACTTGATAGCGTTCAAAAATAAAATTTCTCATATATTTTCTTATGATTAGCTTGAGATTGTTGAATGACACAAGCAGTGTATGGGCTTTCTGTGGGTTATCTTCAACTTGCATTAGATTTTAAAGTGCTAAATACCCAATCCGATTAAATTAAAAATAAAACCCGGTTTGTGTTACCATTTTCGATATTCGACATATGATCTCATGATTTCACGAAAAAAGTCTCGTTTCCAAGCAACAATTAATAGAAAGTTTACCAAATGTTTACGCCACTCAAACAACAGTTTTATCGGTTGAATATTGTTAAATTTCAAATTTGAGAGGTCGTTGGTCCCACCTAGTTCGAGAGACGAAATAGTAGCAGTATAAATGTCTGCAGGTTAGTATACACAAACCGGTTTTTGTTTTTAAGGAGAACTTTACTCCATCTCAAACATAACTTATTTTTCTTTTCTTTAAATGATTTTTTCACAGAACAAATTACACAGAGTTTTTGCAAAGTCTTCAAAGCTATATGTCACGCGATGTCACGCAGTTCTTTATTTGAGTGCCGCTGACACATTATGACCTCAGTCTCTTTTCTCTCTTTTCCTCTTTTCCTGAATTTTGACTGGTTTTGCCGCTGACAAAAGATGCACCTGCGAGCTTATAATGCTGGGAAAGCTCCTAAAAGGATGGAGAAGTTATCGGTACAGATTTGTGCCGTGGATTGCGCTTAACTTCAAAGACAGGTAAACTTCAAGCATTCTTTTGTCCGAACACCAAGTTATTCACTTATTGCTTGCTCTAACTAAGCTAACGTTCAAAAATTCAGCTCGCAAAAGAGTAAGTAACAAGTGTTTTGAAATCCCCGGCCATCCTTTGAGGAAAATCGGTGCATAAATTTAAAGCAGTTGATTCTGTCCTTCCTCCTGGTAGGCGGGGAATATTCTGCTTACTTTTACCCTGGGAGGAGGGGGTTATACTGAAAGATTACAGCGTTGCTATCCTCAACTGTTTGTGTTTCCCCGAGGGGTTTTCGTGATGATCATAATGTTTTCAACTTGAACCTACATTTTACAGGAAAGTGAGGGAAGTTCCATGCAATTTTCAGGATAAGCTGGTTGAAGACCAGAAGCTCCTTGATGTCTTAAAAAAACTGTTCGAAGCTTTCCACGACTATGAAATTCAAGACAAGTGCCAAAATAAAGTTACTGAACTTGATAGTTCACTGTCTGCTAGCACCTTCCCAAATGGACACAGGAAGGCCATGCGAGATGTCCTTGGATTTGACATCCTAAGATGTACAAGCTCTGTGTCTGGTGCAGGGACAGGAGTATTTGTGTCACATGGGTGTGTTCCAAAAATGAATTTAGTTGCCCTTTATCCAGGTACTTTATTTGGTCAACAAGAAACTTGTGAAAACATTGTGAAATATTATGTCCAATAAATCCTTCAATAATTACGTTTCCGTTAGTTATCTTCACAATATAATTATTTGTAAAAGAAAAACCTGAAAAAGTAAGCTTTCAATTGGGTTTCAACACCAAAATTTTTACCATTCCAGTGGAATATCAGTTATTTACAATAAATTTGAGTAAGATATTGAAATACTGTTATTGACATACTGTTGTAATGTTCAACTCTTGGTTTGTACTAGTTAACATTTACAAAACAATTAATATATAAAGTAACTTGGAAAATGTTTTTGGCTATATAAGTGTTCGGGATAGAGTTGAGTTTTCATATTTACTTGAGTTCATGTAATATTATGTCTTTCAATGATTATTCTAAACTGCAGGTACAGTGTATTGGCCTCATGAACCAATCTTAATCCAATCAATTGCAAATCCATTTATATTTCGCTGTATTGATGGACTTCTAATTGATGGCAATGACAAGAGGATTTCTAAATTTATATTTAGGTACTGTGTCCCCAAGTTGTTTCCATGTTTTTAACTATTATAGTTTTTACTGATGATGATAGTAAGGCAGGTACAGTTTTACTGTACAATAAAATGTTCTTGTGCTAGGAATTTAAGTTAGGCTCAAAGCAACAGTTTTATAACAATTCTAGGTTTACTACTACGAGTGTTCCTGTAAATCATTTTCTGTAACAGTTAAGTCCACTTTTTAGTTTTGTTCACGCATATTTTGCAATCAGAAAATGTGACACTGGGGGTCTTGCGACTCCTCGTCATTAGCAGAGCACAAAATTAACTTTTTTTTTCAAGGAGCCACCTGGTTCCTAAATTTTCCAAAGTGGTTGCCAAGTCCAACAAGTTAGAAGCCATTTTTTTTTTCAAAAACAAAAAAAGGATAGTTGATAAAACACATTATACAATACTGTCAATACTGTCAAATTGAAGTCACCAGCACGGTAATTTTAGTCGCATTGGCGACTGTATTTGGCACAATTTCATGCCCTGCATTAGTTTGTAGTTACACAAATATTTATGTTTAAGGTCTCATGTTTATACACCACAACATGTACAAATGCTATGACTCCAATATTATTTTTTACAGATTCAAAAAATGGAGGACTCTAAGTTCTGTTTTGCTTCTATAACTTGCAGGTCAAGTGCCAATAGAGATTTCATTGGCCCATATAGAAGCTGTGACACATCATGGTTGGAACAAAAGACTTTTAAAAACCCTTTGGCAATTGGGCAGTATGTTAATAACCAATCAAAGAAAAGGCCTGCTAATGTAACCTATCAAGAACTTGATATACCATTAGTCAGTATACCTGTTAGCCATCTTAGGTTCATACCCAATGTTTGGTATGGCGCAGGTAATATTGGTCATAAAAATTCCATTATAAGAACTGTGGTTTTAGTTTCTACACAAAAAATAGGTGAAGGAGAAGAACTCTTTTCCTCATATTTCACAGTTGTTCATGAAAAAAAATAACTTTTCTTAGTTTTTTTTTGTCTTAAACAATTTACCACGTGAAAAGGTTACATTAAAGTGAAAGTATTGTTACTCTATTAAATATATATTCCTGGTCAAAATTGTGCAAATAGTAAAATAAACTGTAGGCAGTCTGATTTACAATTTACACATTCATGATCTGTTTTTTTCAATGGTTTGTGGAAATTACAGCACTAGCTGAATAGTTTATTTTATACAAACTACTGAAGTGTATCACTGGTGTAGGTGACACTATTTAATCAACTCGGTGGAAATGATGAATCATCACTGTAGGTAGATAAGGAGCTGATATTATATATATGGGAATCAGTATCAGCTTCCTGCTCTACTTACAGCAATGATAAAGCATGTAAATCTAAAGTTGATTAAATTACACTATTGATTAAAGTCCTTGTCAGATTTATTCCAACCTGGAAAAATAAATTTCTTCTCAAAGGTGTTTAAATCATGCAGCTTGGAATATAGTTAATAAAAAACACAGTTTTTGCCGCAAAATTATTTTATTTGAACAATATTAATTATTTAGAATCAAATTAATAACATTAACAAACTAGGTACTTACTAATTGTACAATTAATTAACTAAAAAATTATTTTTTGAAGATCACTACTGACAAGTACATTACATTCAAATAAATGAACATGAATTTAGTCTACATATTGTCTCTTTAAAAATGTGTTAATAGCATATAACAGGAATATGAACTTTCATATATAATAAAAAAAGCACAAGCTACAGTGCTTTCATGTACAAGTTCAAAAAATTTGAACTTAATGTAAATAGAAAACCTCTTTTTGTTTTGATTTTATACTGAAACCAAAGGTATATTGGAACTATCAACTATTCATTTCCTAATTTGTATTATTTTTGTAAAAATGTAATTGTTTTTAATTATTACTTTGTGTATAAAGATCGGTATAAAAATGTTACTTTTTTATAGCATTAAATTTAAGAATGCCTCAGTGGGCCTTTACAAACTGACCTCTTTTTTTCAGCATGCAACATTAATATGACTGTCATGGGTTTCTGTTTGGGTTTAGAATGTTTCAACATGTCTTATTATGCTGACTTTCTAGCAAGTAGCTGTGATCCAGGTTGTTACTATTTACAGCAAAATGAATTAGGAGTGGCAAGAATGGAGTGTGCATGAATGTTGTTTTTAAAACAATCATATGAGAGAAAAAAAAGGAAGACTGAGAATTTACAAGACTGAAGTCCACTTCAACTCTATTATTTTCACCACCTTTTTCTTCACCAACTTTATAAACACTGAAGCAAGCCTACATGATTTAAGACTCTAACAGAATACTTTGCAGATTAAGGAAAAAAAACTGTTCATCCTATGATTAGGTTTTCTACATCTTTCATGAGATAATTTATTAAGACTGAAAACAATTTTCTCTGTTTTTAATTTATTAACGAAGTTCAAACTGTAAAAATCTTTAGAGCTATCAATTAAAAACCAAGCAAATTTTTGATTTCCTGAAATCCTTCGTCAAAGGTATTTGAGCTCGCAATTTCAGGAGTACCTGGTGAACTTGGAGGGGTGCTGGAACTAAGTCGCTGTCTTAGACTTGAAAGTTTTTCCCCAAAAAATCCCCTGGAGACAAGTGTTAATGGTTCTTCTGGAAAGAATTCCCCAACCTCAACAGCAACCACTGCAGCATGATCAAGTTTTCCAGGAGTCTCTTTCATAACTTTTATAATCTGTTTCTCTCTCTCTCGCCGATCTTTCACTGAGGTTATCTCCTTGTTTTCTAAATCAGCCTTTTCAAGCAGTTGTCGCTTTTTTGCTGTACGACGGGCCACATTGGAAATTAATTTTGCACATATTTCCATAGCAGATACCTGGTCAGGAAGTCCTTCCTCTTCAATAGCCTGTAACAAATTTACAGTTCAAAACTGATTGTTTGTTTTTTTATTTTGATAAAATAGCTAACAAAAATCTTACTTGGGGTCTAAGGAAATACCATGGGTGACTCCCAATAAAATCAGTGGTAAGGGTATAATTTGTAAAACACAACTATGTGTGTGCAGCTCAGTTACCACGGAAGTGGCAACAGTGGACAGCTGTTTTGCTCTCATTTGAGCTTGTCAGCACTGCATAGCCAGGCCACTAATGAAAGACACAAGGTCTTTGTATCTAGCAACCATAACTCCCAAGGCAGACCTACTATTGCTATGCAGTGCTGATGAGCCCAAATGAAACAGCTGTTCACTGCTGCCACTTCCTTGGTACCTGAGCTGCACATGTGTAGTTGTGTTTTATTGGGTATAATTTGACCTTCTGGTCAAAAAACAATGTTATAAAGAGTATCTTAGATAGTTTGAATTTGAGCCTTGGACAGTACAGTCTCACAGAAAATCTAGTTGACTGCCAGCCCCAGAAACTTTCAAAAAAAAAATTTTTGCTGACAAACTTACTTGTCAATGAGACAAATTTATAAGGATGATTCTACCTTTTTAGAAAACATAGTATAACCATAAATAAGGCAAATCAATTAATTAAATCACTTTCATGAAAGTTTTCAAATTTTGGGCCAGATAAGTTTTAAATACAAGAAACTTAATGGATCAGTGACCAAACTTAGATTATGTTGAGATCTGAATCTCCCTTTCCGAAATACAGCAACTGCATGTTCTTCAGGGAGGCCATGTAGGCAAGTATAGTAAAACCACCATCATTATGCTTGTTGGACATGGCTGGAACTATTTTTAATTATGATTACAATTATAGATACCTCATGTGTGGTAATACCAAGTACTTAAAGAGTTGATTTAAAACCATTAATCAGAAAGACAATTGATTTCAAACTGCAAAACCATGTAAAAACAAAACAAGGGTATTTTTGGTGCAACAAAAAAGGCCATGATTGTCTACATAAAAAAATTACAAAATCTACACACAGCTGAAACTCTTACTGCTCCCCCCTTTTAAAAAAGACACAAAAGCTGTTACGAATTTTTCATTTAAAAAAAAAGTTTAATTACCTCAGCCATATCATGCAGCATCTTCTGGTGTCTCTCATTTGGAATGCACCAATCATCAACTACCTGTGGGTCAGACTTACTTCTTTCTCTTGGAATTTCTTTCTTTACATCAGGAATTTGATTTGATTCATAAACTGAATTATGACTTCGTGATAGTTTTCTTATTTTGTCACAATGTTTGCATTTTGCAACAACTGGATCAAAATTATCAGACACCCCATCACTGGTTAGAAAAACAATGTCCCCTGATTCAACCATGGTGAATGAAAATGTTAGATTATTAAGATCAGGATTGTAGCCATCAGCAGGCCCAAGTGACCCCCCAGGATTACGCATATCTCGTTGATCTTCACCAAAATGTGAACCAACAGTTACTTCACGGACTCCTCGTTTTTGGTTATAAACAAATGCTAGACTGTCGCCAACATTAATACAACATAAGCCCCATCTATCTGAGTCCTCAAGCTGAAATAGTACAGCAGTACAAAGCGTAGTCATTGTAGCTTCTTTTTTAATGATCAAGGATTGAGCATATTCAAATGACCTGACTAATGAGTGAAAAATGTCATGGGTAGTCTCAGCTGTAAATAAGTTTTCATTCAAATAGTCTAAACTTCCTGCCACTGCACAGCGAGCTGCAAGGCGAGATTTCTCACCCCAATTAACACCATCTGCTAATGCAAGAATGCAATTGTTCTGTCTTGCCATTACTGAGAACACATCAGCAACTGGATCTCCTGATATAGTTTTAGTTACCGGGTTGCATTCATAAAGTGATGTTGACATTCCATATGCTCTATAATGACCATGGTGAGTCCATTTGTTACTTGGAAGTCCTGCAATAATGCTTTTCTTTTTTTTACTTCCACAGCAAGTTAAATCGACTTTCTTTATACCCCCAGCTGGACCAGTTGCGGCAACAACAGTGTCTCTTGTAAATGGGACAACCCTTCGACAGGGAAGATCTGGGTACATTTTTGACCATTTAATGTCATTTTGTCGCATTATTTTTTCCCTAAATTTGAGAAATGTCAAGTTAGTTCAGGATGCTGTATAATAGTTTTGCAATTATTAAATACTATACTTTTGTTATTTTAGTGGAGGTCACTATAAGAAAATTGGTTATCAGGGACAGGTTGCAAATATAATAAAATAGTATTTTCAAAAACAGTTGGTTTTAAGATGACTGAATGTGCCATGCGAATAGCAAAACTCATTTAGTGTTATCAACAGATTTGCCTTGTCCAATAAAAGATCTAGCATTGAATTCAAGTGGAATACTGGTTTTAATAAATTTTCTTTTCAACTATTACTTTATCATAAGTTAGCTCTGGGAGACTTGACACTGTTGAGATAATAAAGAAATTCATAAATTCAAGGACTTTTTCACCCTTAATTTTACTATTCTATAAACTAGCTCGATCTTATAAGTTTCAGAAAAAAAGCAAGCAATTTTTGTGCAATTTTGTTGATTTTCTCTAATTTTCATGCTATTTTCATTTGTACAACATTTTCCAGCTCTGGGAAATGAAAATCAGAAATTCAATGATATCTGTTGAGGAACTTTGAGATCTACATTAACCATGTATAATGACTCAAAACCAGACCCTATACTAATGAGAAACAATAAACCAAGGATAATTTCAATCGTATAGTTTAAAACTTGATGGCTAAGACACAAAAATAAACTAACAATTGCATTAACTTTGAATAATTATTATCTGCAAATGGATTACTACTACTATGAGTGCATTAGTTTCTAAATGAAAACTAAAATAAAGAAAACTAGAGCAATTTGTGTTTTGATCAGTTACACCTTGTTTATACGCGGAAGGCTAAAATATTTACCCGCTAACAGACGTTTTTGGTACTTAAATACTTTACAGTATTTTTCATGAAACAAAAAGACAACGAATAGAATAGATTTTGGAGCTATTTATGTTTTTTACAGCCATGATGCTTAACATTACATTCCAGGCATTGCCTCAAAACCACATTGATAAATGTTTACCAAGGAACAGACTTGTTTTGATCACGTAAATTTAGAAAATGAACTAATAAAGTGCTAAATAGAAGCTAAAAAATATTCGGACTACAATTACATCACGCGACATTTAAAACATAACTAATGGCGCATTTAAAATAATTTTTTCTATAGAAACACAAGCATGTTATGTAGAAAATTAACAATGAAACAAAGTTTTGAGTGACCGTAAAAGGAATTTCGTCAAAACCATAAAATTAATTTACGAATTTCCGGTTTCTTTTTGGCTCTACGGTACGTGCTCGCTCGCCAAGCTATGTCTATCTTTACAATGAAATAACAAGAATAAATACTAGTTATAAAGAAATTTCGTCAATTCTAGGTAAAAAACATAAATTCTAATATTCTAACACCGAAACTCGTTAATTTTAACCCATATCAGATATCGTTCCAACAACTATTGACTAACGAATTCGAAAATCAAAGTTGTTATTGCACAATATTGTCAAATACAGTTCGGTTTTTTCTTATTTCCTTCTCCAAACTCAGCTGTATATTTTCGTGATACAAACATCAATAAATGGCCTCCTAGTTCTCCGAATAACAAGTAAAACTATTATGAATCACCCTTCTTATATTACCGACCCCTCCACCTACTTTCCAAGAATCGTAAAAGATGATCGCTTCAGTTCTCAGAATTTTGAAACAAAATATGCTGAGAAGCCGAGATATAAATACTGCCGAAGACACATCAAAGCCATAAACGTCAATCGCTTGACGGCAACGCAACAAACCTTAAGGAGAGCCATAGTTTCCTGGCAAGACTTGGACTTTGTGTCTGGTGAGAATCTCGAGTTGATTCTCCTTCGGAATCGCTACCCAAACCGCTGTCAGTGTTTTGCGCGTTCAATTGTAGACTATTGCGGTTCACCTCGACAAAGCACTCTGGTTTGCCTGTGGAATCCATTTAAGGATGGTTTTTCGTTCGTTTAAACTCAGAACTCACGATCATCATAAAACTTGGTGTTATTTGCTTTACGTAGCAGTACAAACTTTAAACAACATTTTGATAAGTCTGTCATCAAACTAATGTTGGACTGAACGGATTTGATCTGTCATGATATATCAAATTTCAACTTATGAGATGACTCTAAAATAAATTGAAAATGTGTTTGTACCTCGCGGTTAGATTGCCATGAATATCCTTTACAAAGTCAAAACCCTCGTCACATTTATACGCTCGCCTGAAAAGGTGCGCTTCCCACATGATCTACCTTACTTCCGAAAATCCTTTCAACCGATCTTCCACGTATTGTTACTAAAGCCTGGTTCACATAAAATCGTCTCAGTCGTCCCAATCGTCCGGTTCGTTTCAAAAACTACTCAGGCGACCCGGACGACCGTATGTGAACCAACCAATTTTTTGGGGGACGACTGAGACGACCGAGACGACCACGGTCGTTTGGATAGAGTCAAGTTCTATCCGGACGACTGAGACGATCGTGAAGTTTTTGAAACGATCATATGAGAACCACTCAGAAGAGA
>JAOEHV020148724.1:0-14210 GCA_025447995.2 Isaurus tuberculatus | reverse complement strand
CCCCCTCCCCCCCTTTTTCATAATCTGGATCCAGCCCTGTAAAGTTAACGATAATATGTTTTTGAGGAACGAGTTTTAACTGTGGGTTAAACTTTTTAAAAAACATCGTTTGGATTAGTCGATTAGCGCCAAGCGGAGTTTGAACAACTGGGTCCTGGGCAGTAATTTTCCAAAGGAAGACCTCGTATTTACTACGTTTTAAATCTAATTTACTGTTGCTTCTCTTTATTATAATAAAACAAGCTTCACCTTCAATTTACGGGACAAAAATAACTTTTCATAAACTTTATACACTGATTGCATTTCTTTCTGAAAATGGAAAGAAATTCTTATATATTTCCTAGTTGTATTAAAGTGTTTTTTACTTCTGTTAGTCTGCCTGGTTGTAAGAATTGCAAAATGGAAATTTAAAAACTCTTTTAGCATCAGTAAACGGCTTTGCCTCCTCTAAAATGTTTCTGCCATCTTTGTCTTCAGCTATTTTCTTCAGTGATCTTGTCTTTCACTCTAAAGGTAAGCAAACGAAATAAGCTTTAATTGATTCATTCATTCATGTTCAAGAAAAGATGCAACAATCTGCCAGTGGGGTACAAAACAAAAAATTTTAACTAGTGAGTTCCTTTATCTGGAAAGGGAAGTCATACTCATTGTAAGTCAGTTGCTCTTACCGGTGGCTTTGCCCAGGCTAATTACAAATGTAGGCAAAATCGGACCGAAAGGTAAAATACGGTAAAAAGAGCTGGGAGCGAGTATTTTTCCTTCCCACTAGATTGTAAAGCATGTGTCTACATTTCTCAGTAATTTATTGTAAAAAATGCGGTAAGCACGGGCCTCTTATTATACGCCAGGTGTTTCTCTATTCATTTGGCAAGGCGTTTTCTATGAAGGCAAATATTTGTCTTTTCTTTTAAAATCGATCGAGAAGTCTTGTGTAGGCAAATGCCTTTTTGTCTAGAAGTATTGTAGGTACGCCACTGCTGACAAAAGGAGCGTCCGGTTATATTCAAATTAAGCTATTTATCACTAAGACAGGGTAAAGTTTTTAATCAAGGTTTTAGTTTTCTGCCTTGTAAACTGATTTTGGGACTGACATTACTCTTATGTTGAAAAATCTGAAAAGTAATTATTAATAACGCAAACCAACCAGTGCTGAAGAAATTACTCTTTGAATTTTTGCTTATCCCAGGGTAAAAGTTGAACAGCTTTGATAATTTCAACCCAGATCCGAAACTATTTATTGTGATTATCCTAACATTTCAATCTTGAATTGTCTAAGTAACGCTATATAGCAATAAGTGTAAAATGGCTTTTATTAGATAACGAAAAAGAGGAATGAAAGTAAAAGCAAGCCTGAGAAAGAGATATCTTGACGCTACTTCTTGTGCTTAAAGGGGTTGACAGAGTAAGGGCCAACAGTTACGCTAATAGGATAGTTAAACTTGATAGATCCTTAAATTTTTAGCATGCAATGTGTTGTCCCATTCTTTTATTGGAACTGACACAAACAACGAAAGAAGAAACATAACTCTGCGATCAGAATCCTGTCCTACCACGGTAAACAACTAAAACAGAAGCTCTGAAGTTGATTTCTACTCACCAAGACAACGCGTACAACAATCATTTTTGGCCTTGAATGGAATTTCACACTCTATTTGCGGGCACCTTTGAACTGAACACATAATCTGCCCGCTCTGATGACAAAAAAGTTAGTTGTAAAAAGTACAATATGGCTTTATCTTCTTACGTTTAGAACTGCGAAGTTGTTGTTCGTTTGGGAACCGTTTTCAGACCCTTTTATAATTTTGTTCTATGAACTATCACAAACTGAATGCCATTAAAATAGGACGTAAAGTATTTCTTGCTGTCTCTTCCTTTTAATGAACCAAAACCAGAATTTTTGGAAAATTGAAAATACCTGTTCTTTTGGCGATCCCATCTTGACGAGATATTGTACTCAGGAACAAATCTCTTAAAGCGCCACCAGGTGGTAAACTAGAGATCATTCAAAAAGGTTAAATCCTCTTTCCGGGCCTAGTAGCCCATGGGGCTGGCGTTTATCTACGGATTCTGTAGTGTTAAGCGGATGAGGACTCTGACCCTCCCTGGATGGGACACTAATCCATCACAGGTTAGCTCCCAGCCGAAGCTGGTACTCATTTACCGATCTCATAAGGATGGAAAGCTGAGTAAGCTTTGGTGGAAACGAAGGTCACACAAATATTCCAATTTTTCGGTAGAGTCGGGGATCGAACCTGCTGCGTCAATCATGCCGCCACAGATAATAAAATGTTGCATAAAATCTTTGCCGTTTTGAATACGAACCTGGCATTCACATATAGAGCACGCGTCCATGGTCCACTTTTTACCATTTTGATATTGTTTGTGACCAAGATGACACACAGACATTTCCTCTTTCGCCGTCACCTTAAATTAGATCGAAGTGATGTTTAGTGCATGCAACTGTTCGATGCTCACGTTGAGAGACCGAGAAGCAGATGAAGCTGGAGGTTTTTAGCCGCCAACTACTTTTTTCGAAAAACATGAAAAAGCAAAAACCACCCGTACTCAACTCCACGGTTTGGCCAGAACCTGCACGCATGCGCACAACCAGCTTCACCCGAGTACCTACAATGCAAGCAACTGGAGCAACCGTGGACAGCTGTTTCGTCCTAGTTAGGACTCATTGAGTTCGGGTGGTTTTTGCTTTTTCGTGTTTTACTTGAGTTTTTTTCGAAAAGATTATTTGAAAACGAAAAAGTTTCTAAACTAATGGATTTAAGAAATATATTTCAGTTGCTTTTTTCAAAATTTAGAAAGCTAAATATCAATAGATGAAGGTATTTTATGAACAGTGACTTGGAATAAGAACCACGTTCCTTCCTTGGCTTGTCCACTTATTAATGTTTAACACAGGAAAGGAAAGGAAGGGGGTGGGGGTGGGGGGATTCAAATTCCGTCTCGCGATATTCTCTCAGACAAACAGCAATTATAACCGAATCAAAAAAGCTTTATCAATTTCAGCTCAATAAAGTAGCACTAACTATATCTATAAGGGTGCAAGGTATTTATCTAGTCCATCACGTTACAGAAAGCCAACTTGTTTCTCTCCTACAAGCTGGGATTTGTAGATTGTGTTTTATATGTGGCAATCTCGAGGATACTAGCTTCTCAGCTACACTATAATATGAGTTTCAGTCTTTTTTCTCTGTAATCCCTTTCTCCTTTGTTATTCTATAACACTGAAAAGCCGTTTTCGGGGTGGGTAGGGTGGGGGTAGTCGTTAAGTATTAACTAATCTATTATCATTATAATTATTAAATTTTTTATAGTTATATTCAACATTGTAAGCCTCACCTTTTTCTTGAGTGATTCTAAAGATGCTTTTAAAGTTGAAACAGCGTTAGACACATCTGAAATGGCTCGTTCTAAATTCTCCAGCCGCATCGTCAAATCCGTCCTATCCGGTTCAATGTTCGTTTCATACAACTGATCAACGTTCTTAGATTTCTCCCCCGAAAAGCTTTTTTCATGTTCTCGGTCCGTTTTAGCTTTTAGTTTTACGTCATTCGATGTCTCTTGATCTTCCGTGGTTGGAGGTGAATGGGTTGGATTAACAACTTCATCTGTGTCCTCAGAATATGTTTTAGTTTGGGACTTCCAGTCAATCTCGTGTCCAGGCCACTCATCGATATCAGCCGATCGTCTAAAACGGGACAACACACCAGACAAAGAGTACGTTTGGTCTCTGGTTTGGCAAAACTTTGCTGTTGATATCCAAAACCTTTTCATATTAGTTTAAATTGTACAAAAAGGAAGACAAAAACTTAGGTAACAGTACCAGGAGTCCAAACCTAAAAAAGGCATCACCCAAAATTATAAATGACGGAAGCCCAAGCTAAGTGTACCAGGTAACCTTGTAAAAAGTTATAAAAATTTCAAGGTAAAAGTGTAAGGGTAAAGGATCCCAAGCTAAAAGTGTCGGTTATAAAAAAAATCAAAAAAGAAAGCTCAAACAATAAGTGGCAAGTTGAAAATAAAAGATTCCGTGCTTGGCATTTCAGTTAGAACAAGCTGAAAGTGAAAGATACCAAATCTAAAAATGTAATTATCTCCCGCTGAAAGTTACAGTGATTTTAAACTAAAAGTAAAATTCAATCTCAAGCTAAACGTGTCATTATCCCAAACTGTAAGTGAACAGGAGCCCAAACTAGATGTACCTCGAAGGCCCATCTAAAAATCCGATGAGCGTTACAGAGTTCCCACGCTGGAACGCTAAACTAATCACATATCCCGATATAAAAAATGAAATTATCTTCAGGTGAAAGTTACAGGCCCTTAGTTACTAACAATAACTGCGAATGTATGAAACATTATTATCCAATATTAACTCACATTGGCAGCATTGTTTCCACATGCGAAGGTCTACCCTGGGTAAATCCTTGCATTTCACAAATCCGCTGGGGTATTTTGCTCGAAGGAATACGTTCGGTTGAACCATCTGAATATTGTCGCCATTGTCACAAATGACTCTTGCCAGTGTAGTTTGTTTAATTTGGGTCAGCTGCGCATGCTCAAACGTAGATGGATTCTCGTACCAAAACCTTTAAAACAGGTAGTAAATAAATCAACTGTAGGCCGCCACAGTCCACAGCTAACAGGAAAAGAGTCCTAGAAAAACTTTACAAATTCTCACTCAGTATATGTATGGAAACGGTTTTAAAATGACACAAGATTTCATTAATCTAATATTAATGGTTAGCTTAGATGGTAAGGTGCCATTCTACCGTGTAGGAGGCTCGGGTTCGATTCCCGGCCGGACCTACAGTCAACAATGGATGAGAAGGGCTAATTTTGCTCTGACAGTAGCAAAATGTTCAACCTTCGTCATTTCGGATTTCGGATCAATACTCTAGGACCGACCACGACCCGCTCTCTCGACTTACGTTTAATAAACTTACAAATGATCGTTTACAACGTTGTTATAACCACGGTCCAACATTTATCGCAATAATCGTTGTAGATTCTTCAGGGGAATTGATGGACCCACTAAAATTGACCTGCTCTCAACAGCTGTGGCTTCATAGCTCAGTTAGCAAGAGTGTTTGAGTCAATTACTGTTGTGAACTCTCGTTAAGTGGCATTGATGGACTCACTAAAATTGACCTGTTCCCAACAGCTGTGTCTTCATAGCTCAGTTAGTAAGAGTGTTTGAATCAATTACCGTTGTTAAGTGGAATTGATGGACCCACTAAAATTGACCTTCTCTCAACAGCTGTGAGAGAAGCGCTGCATCGTTATGACAGAGGTCATGGGTTTCAATCCCGAATACCCGCTCAGTTTCTTCAAAACATCTTTGCTAAATAATAACTAAATCCTTTAACGAGCCTAGAGGCCCATGGGGCCGGCGCTTATCTCGGGGTTTCTGTGGTGTTAAGCGGATAAGAGTCATGGACACCGCCTGTACGGGACACTAATCCATCGCAGGTTAGCTCCCAGCCGAAGCTGACCCAGTACTCACCTCGTACGGATGGAAAGCTGAGTAAGCTTTGGCGGAAAAGAAGATCATACAAATGTTCAATTTTCGGTAGACCCGAGGAATCGAGCCTGGGACCTTGTGGCTGGAAGGCAACCACCATTAAGAGTAATGTTTCAGAAAATATTTAAAAACAAGTTAAACTTTTTGAAAATTAACACAAGAGACAAAAATATTGAAAAATAAATTGATTAAAACATTAAGTATTTTGGAAATGCCACTTACCGAAAAATGCACATTTGATTAAAAGCAATCTAAATGACATATTTTGTTTTTCTGATTTGTTAGAACTATTGTGTTAACATATATACTTATTATAATACAAGTACTACTTTGGCTGAGAATTTTATTATTATCGTGATTGGCTGAGAATTTTATTATTATCGTGATTGGCTGAGAATTTTATTTCTTTCTTATTATTTGTGAACTTCGCCTACATGCTTATGCACCTACTTACTTACTTGGGCTTTGTGTGCAGGGTTATGCACCTACTTACTTACTTGGGCTTTGTGTGCAGGGTTACGCACTTACTTACAACACAATGACATAGTAGCTTCGCCTCTTCTTAAAAGAGGCGTAAAACGTAATGTGGAGCTTTACGTAAAAAAAGTACGAAACAACAAAACGAAACCACCTAAAATCGTAAATAAAATAACACCTACCTATCACCCGCTCGTAAGGTTTGGAACTGTTTTGCAATAATACAAGTGAATACAGGTCCCAAGAGACTTCCATCGTAGTTATCCTCTAGTAAACCAGCTAACCATAAATCTACCTTCGATGGAGTTCCGTACAACTCTTTTAACTTCTTCCTAATGTCTGGGTTCTTAATTTCTTTCTTTAGATCTTCGAAAGTACTAGCAGCAGAGAGATTACACAGCACCCTCCAATCATTATATCCTGGAAGGGCGTGATCACGGCCACGTTGAATGTTGAGTGCTCCAAGATCAAGAGCAACCTCATGCGCCATCTCAAATAGCCTTTCTGTTAGCTCAGTGTTTAAGAGCCCTTGCTCTTTGTTTTGGCTTTTGCCTGCTCTACCGAACAATCCTCTTAGCACGGGATCAATTCCTCCCTCTTGGACAATTCTATAAGGAGAAAAGAATGCTTTGTGCAATGGAATATTACCTTCTTCTATTTCTTGGAAAGATTCATTGAGACGAAAGAATATCGGGTTGATCAAGCTGTGACCAAATCGGAAAGCTGCTGTAGCGAACGCGTTGAAAATAGTTGGATTTACATTAGGATTGTAATCACTGTATGAACCTAATAACGCCTTTCCCTTCGCCCCCAGTATCTCAGGAAGCCACTCATTGAATGTGATGTGCTGCATCTCAGCTCCGACTATTTTACGTGCCTCGTGGTAAAGCTGATCTCCGTTCCAATCGGGGTTCACTCGAGCAAGTTCAGTGGCGATGCGGTTATGTTCTCTCATCCATAATGTGTGCATTGAGAGAAGTCCCAGCTGCTCGTTAGCACGGTGATCACCCGAAAGGAAGCATGGGATAGGACTATCGTTAGGTTGAAGGCATTCAACCGGAGTATTTCGGTTGAACGGAAGAAGGGGTTTTCCCCCCTCATTGATGGGCGGGCTCGTCATTAAAAGCCCCCTTCTGCTATCCAAATCGCGCAAGTGTCTCGATTCTTCCTCGGAGTTCCCGTAAACGTTCGAGGCATCCAAAAATGAAGTAATCTGGTTCATCTGCTCTCGCATTGTTACCGCGCTAAAGAAAACAGAAGTTGTACCGGTGCCACAAACCGAGCTGGAGCGAGTGAACTGCATACAGCGGTGCCTTCGTATGCGCGGATCACCGTCGGGAATCATGATAGGGAAACATGGCGGCTGGTTCTCACACTTACTCGTGCAATCCGCGCCGTCGGTAAAACGCGTGGTACTAGGGCTAGTGACGGTAAAGTCCAAATCATGGTCTAGGAACTGTCCCCACTGCATCAACATGTGTGAGTATCTGTTGTCATCTGTTACATTTTCTGCTGACACAAGCTCTCTAGATACCAGTCTAGCACTCGGTCGAGCGTCTGTATCCCGCCAACCAATGGGAGAATAGAATCCGTTTTCGTAGGCTGGGCTTAGTAGACGGTTGAATGGCGTTAGGGAGGCTCCCCACATGGCGTGCTCAAGGTTGTTACATGTACCATCGTGTGTGCGATATTTGCGATGGAAACACATGTTGGCGGAGCAGTTGGTTTTGCGGCGATGGGCGCTACAACCAGACAGGTTAGCAATCATGTTCACAATACCAGGAGATACAAGGTCGAAAAAACTGTATCTGAAACACAAAAAAATCCTTAATTCATAACTGTTTTACTGAAAGTAACACAATTGTTATCTCGAAGATTCCCTATGACCTCTCTTCCTCTTTAGACTTTATTTGTTAGTTTCTTTAGCCTAAAGCTACAGGAATAGAGAACGTCAGCAACTTATCATTGAAAAAGAGCGATTACCCCTTCTATTAACATTTTTGAGCCTGTGTGTGTTAGCAGACTTGGAGAGCTGTTTCGCTGCATTAAATCCAACAGATTATAGCTCCCTTGGCTAGGTCCTGTTAGAACAGCATAGCTAACAAACAGGCACGGTTTTCTCACGAGAGAATCAAGAACAATAAAAGCGTTTTGCATGTGGGACGTTTTGGAAAGGTAATTACAAACGTAGATAGCATGCGTACTAGTAATGAGGACTCCAGCAACAGATTATAGCTCCCTTGGCTAGGTCCTGTCAGAACAGCTTAGCTAATAAACAGGCACAGTTTTCTCACGAGAGAATCAAGAACAATAAAAAGTTTTGCATGTGGGACGTATTTGGAAAGGTAATTACAAACGTAGATAGCATGCGTACTAGTAATGAGGACTCCAGCAATCAAAAATGGACGCTAAGGCCACGTTGCATGGTAGCGAGCAGTTCATTTTCAATCTTCCGTAAATAATAATAATCTTTGGTGTTAGAAGCCATAAACAACTGCTTTTGGCTTTTTAGGTCGCCCTAAAACATTAAAGATAACAAAAGGGCCGAGGTCCAGAGGGCGAAATCGATTTATTAGCAAATGCAGCACTTATATTGACCTTGCTTCAAAACAAATGGATCTTTCTCTAAAGGGTGATCCAACCTATGCCTTTTTGGCTAGTTTCACTTTTTCCTTTTAAAAACATTAAAATTTTAGGTGCACAGTGATTTATAATTCAAATTACACAAACCTAGCAAAAGCATGCATACAATTGTTGGAGCCACTTTCATGACAGCCAAGCGCACACATACGAACATGAAGTTTACTATTTGATACACATGTAACGTCAAGTTTTACTGTCAAAACTCACATTGATAAATACTTTATTTAACGTCTTTACAAGCAGGTAGTAGTTGCCATATCTCCCGCGCCAGTGGCCCATGATTAAGCAGTCGATGGCATTAAGTCAACTTTAAAGAAGGAGAAAAACCGGCGAATGCGGAGAAAGACCCTCGGAGTCAGATTCAGATCGACAGATCTCAGCCCACGCGCGAAGCCCAGGGTTTGAACTCGAGTCCGTAGAGATAGGAGGCACGAGTGATAACCACTAAGCAAACCTAACTCTTCTAGTTGCACTAAAAATCTATAGGTACAAAACATTCACTATTTTCTGCAGTGTAACGTTATTAGCCTTTCCTCTGCTTTGACTATATTTTTACACGTTCGTAAAGTCTGCGTGATTTATCATTTTCTAGCTCTTACAAAAATGGTCAGGTGTTAAAAAAAGGAGAATACTGGAAGTATTCCAAGGCGGGTAGTTATTCGTTTGTACTCAGTTTCTTACATTAAGAAGTAAATTTTACCAGATTATCATAATATACCTGAGTTTATCATTTCTGAGTTGAAATGTTTAATGACCGCCTTAAAAAGATTACGGTGGCTGATGCTTTGAACGCATACCCTTCGTCAAAGCAACTTTCGTAGGAAAAAAATACCTTCCTACTCTAATCACGGTGATGTTTAAACATTTCAACCTAACGATTAATAAAAAAGTTTTTTAAAAAAAATATTCAATAAATATTATATTATACCTGTTAGTGGTGATATTAATAAGTCCTTGCTGTTCCACGTGATCGTGTATAAGTTGGATTGTTCGTTCAAAAATTTCAGCAGAGCGCGCGATTTCACGGGCCTGGGGCGATGGGAACCGAAACAAAGTTAGAAGATCACTCGGAGTCTTGGGTTGTGATGAGCTGAACATTTTCTCAATACTTCTCTTGATTGCATCATCAACGCTCTTGATCGCTTGCTCAACGGACTTATTGGCAAACTTATCTCCCGGGCCTTTGCTGTCTAGGGCGGTAAAAAATGAGATTGTAGTTGAAAAACAAGTAAAAGTTTTGAGACACCAATAAAGGATTGAAATTTAAAAAAAAAACGTTTTTACGTTTATAAAAAATGTTCATCGTTAGCTCAATGCGTACGGTATACAAATTTCCTAATTAACTACATACTTAGTGCACAACGAAAAAAGGGAAATTCGAACATTTCGGGACTTCATCCTGACACTGTAACTCTTGGTCAAGTCAACACCGTTGGGGTAATGGCGCATGTACGTTAACTACTACTCAACTGCATCGTTGACAGTAATAGCTCCCTGTAACCGTAAGATTTATTTCACATTTCTTTTTAACAGAAATATAATTTTTCAGGTCCAAGTTGGATACTCTAACTTTTCCGCCAATTTAAGACTGAAAATACTCTTGTCAGTGATTAGAGGCCTGGACACCAGCGTTTAGCAGGCAAAATCTCAATTTTGAAGTTTGATGAATGTACATTTACTCGCCATATTGGTTCAGGAGCGAAAAAACTCTTGGGAATGCCTAAAATGGGCAAATATTTTTGTAACACGTTCAACGATTGGAGGTAATTTACTCGACTATTAGGTTTTACTAAATAAGGCTTATTGATTATTAAATTGACCGGATTTTCTGTAGCATACAGAAAATCCGACATTCAAAGAAGAGAATACTGATTGTATTGTCATCAGTTAGAGAAAGCAAACAGTTGATCATTTGAGTGTCTGAATACTCCTAGTCTTATATTATGGTGTTTGGTATTTCCGCATTGAGGGATCAAGTGCAGCTATATTGCGTCCAGATCTGTATTATGTCATATTGTGTCGTTTGACTTTTTAGTTATCTTAGATATATAACAATGCTTATATTATGAAAATGTTTTATTATATTATCATTATTATTATTTATAAAACTCAACGTATAAACAAAGCTATTCTATTGTTCTTTTTATTAAATTTCGCTACTTTTAGATCGAGTATTTTTATTAAACATATTTTTCTTAAAACTAAATAATGTATTTGAGAAACTTTTGGTATTGCGCAACATAAAGTATTGCTTGTGATATGGGCACGACGGCAGCATTTCGATTAATAGGGTTTCTGTTACTTTTTATTGTTGTTACAAGTTTAACAAGTCCTTACCTCTTACTGTGAGTCTCATCTGAGACGAAACAGATCCAACACTGTTCCTAGCTGCACACCGATATCTTCCTTCATCTCCCTTACTAACGTCCCGGATGGTTAGTGTCCCGGATGAACTGACGTCATAATGAACATTATCATCAGAGAGGTGGACTGAGTCCTTGATCCACGTTATCACCGGCGTTGGTGCTCCGTGTGCAACACACCTGATGGCAACTGTATCTCCCTGGGAGACTGTGGTGTCGGTGGGAGGATCAGAGATACTTGGTGGAACTAAACACGAAAGCATCTTTCAATCATCTTGATGATCATGACATGAATAATTAAATTTTTTTTAGAAAGAAGAATTTATTTTAGTGACAAGGGTTAATGTTTGAAAAAAGAAACAATTTTCCATTACCATTTTCGATTGGTAATAAAGATCAAAAACATAAACAGTTAAATGAAAGTCGTTATGCAGGGAGAATTTCTCAATTCCCCAAGCAAGTAGTTAGTATTTTATCGCTATACTACACAGATATTGACATCAAAGGCAAATGTTTGGAGGGAGGAGAAAGCCTAGATTTCGATCCCGAGTCGTATAGATCACTTAAAGGAACGAGTAACAACTACTATGTCAGCCTGACTTCTGTTAAAAAACGTCAGTGATATTTTCTCAATAAAATCATCACTAATTAACAATGAGAAAAAAAAATGTCTAGCTACCTCGTGGGCGCACTGACAGAAAAGCCCGAGCTAGTTTCACCCCAATCACGTTGATCGCTTGACATTCATATTGTCCTTGGTCACTTGAACGTGCATACACAATACGAAGGGTTCCTGACGGCAGTACAATGTGGCGGTCTGATGAAGGTAAGCGGCCCCCGTCCTTCGTCCAGGCAATAGCCGGCATTGGATATCCCTCAGCGTTACATTTTAGTGATGCAGTATTGCCATCGAGTACGTCACTGTTTTGTGGTTTGCTCACAAAACGAGGTGGCACTGTTAAGAAAACAAACGAGGTGTTAAGAAAAGAGAAAACTTTCATTGACTCTCGTTTGGACGGTTAGATATATAGATAATGAATGTTAGTTTTTAAAAATGTACAGCATTGCGTTTGAAGAAACAATAGTTATTACAGTCCTTTTAACGCTTTCTACAGATAAAAAAATATATATGAAACTAAATGGAAACAAAAGTATGTATTCAAAACGGTTTTGTAATTTCAAAAACCTAAAATCCGGGCAGAAAATTTAAATGTACCCGCGTGCTTAAATTTTGGTACAAAGCTTAGTTTTTTGAAACACTATTAAAGTACGTTGGCGAAAAAGTCCAGCGAAGGGGTAACGGTCAATATGTCCAAATTTAAAGGGGTCGTTTGCTCACCGCCCTCTCTCGCAGCCAGAGGCTGAATTGCCAAGGACGCAGTTCAATTAGGTCGGTCCGAAGAAGCTGTGCTGCCGTCTAGGTGCTCGGCTCCAGAACTCGGAGCACGGCACCACAGCCAGATTTAATCAGCTGGGAGTCGATTTTGCTGAGGGAGGAAAACCGGAGTATCCGGAGAAAAACCCTCAGAGTCAGGTTGAGATCAAAAAATTTCAGCCCACATGCGAGGCCCGGGAGTCGAACCCGGGTCGTAGAGTTGGGAGGCGCGAGTAATGACCACTATGCCAATCTGACTCCCCCCTCCTCCCATGTCATTACCTTACACCCCTTATGGTAAGTTTTTCTTCTGGAGCGTAAAACATTTTTTTTTAAAATGTTCAATAGTACGTTTATTTTTTTCGTTCAGATCTTATGGTATCTCTATCCACGATGTATCAACAAGTTCATCTCGACGTTAACGATAACACTATTTCCCCTTTAGGCGAGTCTGTCGGTAGTAAAACGCTTATAGTTCATGTCGTCCGTTTTATTTTTTACGCATGTGGGATCCGTCTATATTAAATTTTCAACTTTTCCGTAAACTGAAAAAAATTTAATCCGTGGGATAATCCCTTGCCTAAATTATGCTTAGGAGCATCTCTCAGACTTCTGTTTATCCTAACCCCTTTATTAATCTGTCTCTTCAGAGGGTTCTTGAAGAATCAGTGTTGCTAATAGGTACTTTGATTTGTGTGGATGAAAGCTTGGTTAGGAGATAATAACAAACCTTTTACAACAAGTCTGCTTGTAGACTCAACACTGCCTGCACGATTGGTTGCTACGCAACGATACATGCCGCCATCACTGTCTCGCACACTTGCAAAACGCAGGTCACCACTTGTCGTGACAGTCACGCGAGAGTTTAGCGTGACAGGTCTTCCTTGTTTTCTCCAAGTTATGCTAGGTTTGGGTTGACCTTCAGCCTCACAGGTCATTGTCACAGCGTTACCTTCAATCGCTTCAACTCGGGGTGGCGGGAAGCGGACAAGCTTTGGCACTGCTGTTGATTAATGAAGAATTACTGGTGTAGGCAAAAAATATGCGGTAGGGAAGGAGAGGGTTAGAAAAAGTAAAAGCAATCCTCTCACTTGATAATGATAATCTTTTTTAGTATGCATCCACGAGGTCGCGCAACGGCATCACTACTAAAAAATTTATTTACAACTCAATTGATTTAGCAGTGTGATTAACTCTATGTTACTTATTGGAGAGACGGCTAGGATCTTGGCGTAAAGGCTGATTTTGTAGAGGAAGGAAAACCAAACTGCTGGTAGAAAAAACCTCGGAGTCGGATTGAGATCATCCAAATCTCAGCTCATATGCGAGGCCCAGGGTTCGAACCCAGGCCACAGAGGTGGGAGAAATGAGCTTTTATGAGCCGACCATCATGACTCACTTTAAAGAAAACTTGTTTAAATTTACTCTTGATTCCAAGTCTTTGCAATACGTTGACGCACAGGCCTACAAATAAATAAAACACTTGTCTAGGAAGCCCAGCGATAAACTATTTATAATATACATTATTGAACTTGAAAATACATATACAACTGTTATGAATAATGGATTAACACTTTCTTTTAACTGAGCGAAGAAAACAAGTCGTAGAACTTCCTTTGGTAAAACTAAAATTTGCTTATTTGATCAAGAAATTCTCCTCAAATACGTAATCAGTGACCAGTGGCGAGTGATTGCGCGGTCGAAATGTCTGAATTTTATAATAAAGCCTACTGGTTTGCGGGCAGACGTGGTTGGCGCAGTTGGTAAGATCTCTGCTTTCCAACCACAAGGTCCCCAGTTCGATCCCGGCAGTTTG